>JAPKLW010002286.1:66389-98944 GCA_026898455.1 Plectranthus barbatus | reverse complement strand
AGGTAATTAACTTAAGATTTTAAAACTAATTTAAACACTTGTATTTGCGTAATTAATTATGTAACTAAGAAATTTGAGATTGTATAGATTTTAAAATGTTTAAACTAAAATAGAGAAGATTTCGAAACAAAGAAAAAAAATTCTAAAATTTGATACATATTTTCATTTTTTAATTAATCATAATTTGCCTACTTATTTCAGAGAGATAATTAAAGAATGTTTTCACACAATAGTATGTTGATTAATTACAGGGAGATAATATTTAAGAAAAGAATCAATATGATTGATTTGTACATATTTTTCCTAAAATATATAGGCCTAATCCTAAAATTTAATTTGTGTAATCCAAAAATCAGTCTAATCTAATTGATTTATACTTGAATTATACAGATTTTTCGAAAAGGTATAGATTAATTATAGAAAAATAATAATTCAGGAAAAATCAATGTAATTGTGTTATATATATTTCCCTAAAATATATAGATTAAAATCTTTCATAATTCATTTCTTAAATAAAGTAAATGATTTGATGATATTTTGTCAAAAGTGCCATAAATCGGTCAAATTGATTTCTAAATACTTTTCTAAAATATATAGATTAATTTTAGAGAAATAATAATTCAAGAGAAATCAATTTAATAGATTTACACATATTTACCTAAAATATGTAGATTAAAATCTTACATATTTTCTTTAGTTAATAACTTAAAAAATTTAATAATATTTTGTTAAATATGTCATCTAATCTCCTAATTATATGAATATGTCGTTAAGATCTAGATATAATTCCATAATTATTTGGCCAACTAAAACTATGATATGTATGAATTAAAATAACATATAAAATGTGAATTAATTGGCCAACTAATATTATATTAAATAAAAATTTATATCTACAAAATATAATTAAACATTCATAAATTATTATAAATAATTTTATAGTTGTTAAATTATATCTACTAAAATGACTTTCCTAAAAATAAAACTTAATCTCTAATAGATTTTTGATTATGTATAATTATAGAATGTTTTACATATTAATTAATGAACTAAACATTTATTTAATGAACAATTAATGCATCTCAAACTTACCATATTTTATCTCCGGTATTGTTTTAATATATATATATAGATTAATTTTAAGTTGTATAAATATATTTAGTACAAATAATTTGTAATTCATGAAGGGAGTAAAACACTATTTAATTAGGAAGTTAGAACACGTTTATATATTGATGAAATAAAAAACAATTCCTTTTAAATATTTAAACTGATACACAAAAAGATTCTGATCGATTATTAATATTTTATTTCACGAGACTAAATATTTCGTATCTTATTTTATTGCTTAAAATATTATGAGAGAGATATAAACTTAATAGCATAAATGTTTTTGCATATATACATATATGTAAGAAAGTTTTCGTGATTTGCCAACATCAGTTGGCCCAAAAAAAAATTTGGAAGAATTAAGTCTATAAACTTCAACCTAAATTAACTGAATCCCCCGGGGGGGGGTCCCCCAAAAAAAAAATTTAAAAAAAATTAAAACTTAACAATGGAAATAGCGATAGAAAAGTTGTCAAAAATTACGACCGAGTACATCCGCCTGGGATTCGCTTCCATTTTAGTGACAGATTTTTTGGTTGTTGCTGGATTTGTACTTTAACGACAAAATATTTTCATAGTTAATTTATAAATTATGACAAAAGACCTTTTCATTAGATTTACTTTTTATTAATGGTATCTTGTGTATCAGGTCTGTGCGATCCGTTACGGCCCGTTATTCGTTGGACTCCGACCTAATCCTAGCTGCGTTAGGGTTAAGGGTGTAAATGAACTAAACTGTTCGTAGTGAGCTACTCGGATTTCGGTTCGATAAAGGCTCGTTCGAACTCGTTTGGTAAAGCTCGTTTATTAAATGAACCAAACTAGAGCATCATAGTATTCGACTCGTGAGCAAGCTCATTAGCTAAAATTAGTAAGAAAAATAAAATAATTATTTTTATAAAAATAATATTTTCATGATTTATGAGTTATAATAATGATAAATTTTTCTAGCAATTAAAAATTTAGAATTTGAGTATGAATATGATATAAATTTTGAAATAAATAACTTTTTCTTTCAAAATAATAAAGAATAATCTTAATAAATTCTAAATTTAGAAACTTCATTTAGGCTTGATAAAGTTCGTGAACATCATAGTATTCGATAAAAAAGCTCGAAACTCGACTCGATAATAAACAAGTTAAACTTGAGCACGACACTACTTGACTCGACTCGGTTCAATTACACCCCTAGTTAGGGTTCCATGCACGGACTTGGGTCCGCTCTTTAAGCTTGGACCGCCGTGGATTTTAGAGAGAGAGAGAGTGCGGCGAATTAGGGTTAGGGTTCGTAACAAGTGAAGTGAGCGAACCGGATCAGAGGGTATATATATCACTGGGTCAGGAATAACTGTCCAACCGTTTCCAATCCATAACCCGAACCGACTAACAACCCATAAACCAATCCACAAATCCAACCAACATAATAATGGGTTAGGATAAATGAGATGGGCTCAGAATAAGTGGGCTCGAGAGAATTAAACCCAGACCAACACTTACAATCTCCACCTTTAGCTGGGGTTGCACAGGCATTCACTTATTGGTGGTTTGGTGGTCATCATCGTCGGGTGCCTAGCAATTCATGTACTAGGATTGAGGGCAAGACAAGGTGCACACACAAAGAAATACCCTATTTAAGAAATGGAAGTTACACATAGTTACACAATTTTGCAAGTTAAGCATATTAACCCAAAACACAAAGTTGATAAAACAAAACAAATTGATCAGACATAGAATGAAAAAAAATAGCATGCAAAACTTGTTGGGTACAAGATCTGTGAAGAAGAACTGAAAACACTGCAAGTAATTATGTCTAGTACAACAAGTTTTTACAACTATATATGTAGGTACTGCTAGTACAAGAACAATTGAAATAAAATGAAATTAAATAAAATAAAAGAAATAAAGTGCAATAGAAGCACAGCCGAGTCGAGGAAGCCCTCTTCCCGCAAGACAAATTTGTCGACGTAGTGCTCGACTAACGGCGGTTTGTCCCCAAAGGTGAAACAGCTTCGTTCCTTTTCGAGGCAGCACCGCAATCGAAATGGCTCCGGCAAACTAAATAGAGGCGAAACTGAGTAGCAAAAGAAAAACAAAAACGATGCAGCAATATGAGGATAATGTTGCTGTATCTCTGACTAAGTGAGTTGTCTGATGTTTGGGGAACCAAGTGTAGGGATTTTACCGTGAACTGAATCACAAAACCCAAGTGAACCGGATCAATTTATGGATATTGCATATAATCAAAATCCACAATAAAAGCCTAGCATGCTCCTATGAATTTATTCAATTCGTGGATTAAGAAATTACCGTAAATCCGTAGAGTCTGATCCGATCTTTCGCGTTTGAAAATTACCTTTGATTCAACCACGCAATTCGATTAAATCTGCAAAAACTGAAATTAGAGATCTAATCTCTAGATAAAATAAAAAATCAGAGAAAAAGAAAGAAAGAAAAATCTTGTTCTCCAGATCAGATCTTCAGGGTTGTAACCTAATGTTGTTCAGATTTGCTAATGGTGAGGATTCCACAGATCTGTATCAGTAGGCCAGAGTCGAAATTCCTTCTCCTCCCTCAACTGCATGCGCCGCCCTCTCTCTCAGTGATCTAGGGTTTCAACTGACTTTGAGTGTTATGAAGTGGCTAGGGTTTCAGAGAGTGAGAGGTCTATTTATAGACCTAGGGTTTTATCCCTAATGGGCTATTGGGCTCAAATCAGCATATTTAATTGGGTCAGTCCTGGGACCTAATGCAAATTATAAAGTGGGCCTATAAATTAATTAATTCTCATGTCCACAACCCAGGACACAATTTATTAATTAATACTAATTCTTTTTCACCACAGAATTAATACTGACCTACCCCTTTATTACCACGTTATGAGAACGAGCTGCATTAATTGAGAATCCCCATATTTAAGGTTACCGAGCATTCATTAATTAATCGGAGCTTTTGACAAGCTCTATCTATAATTAATTAATATCTTATTATTCCTGAGTAGTACCACTCAATCCTTATCACTCGTGCCTGAACTTAATCAGCCTGCAGGACTTCGGCACGATGAATGTCATTGAGCTCATCAGGGAATGTCCCCATCCTATTACTCGGATATGGTTACCTAAACCCAGTCTCGGGCAGTACTACACAAACCGTTGTTACCAAAGATGCGGATATACGAGCACGTTACTCAGGCTCTCCACCATGGCAAGTCAAAGTAACAGTCAATCCGTGCAAACCCCTGAACCTTCGTTAGGGTTTGGACTCAATCAATAACAAGATCTTGTATTCGCTGATGTCAGACAGTCGAATACATCTCATTGCGGTCCATCAATACGCCACCCTTGCGTACCAGCATGTCAAGTAACCAAGACAGACTACTTATTCTGACAATGCCGCAGCTATCCGAACAGACGTATCCTCATACATTGTCTCGGCTGTGATTAGGTTTATGTCTCACTGGGTCAAGTGATCATACTGTCTTTTGCGATCTACTACACGTCGTATGATCGTCCCTACATGTAAGTTTGTTTGACAGATAGGAGAAATAAACTTTTGTATACTCATTATAATAAATGCTTTCAGTATACAAAATCCATCAACCTCCCACTTATACTCAAAGCATAACTAAGCTATTACAGAGTATACAGTCCGTCTATCTAGTCTGCTATCTCTTTAACCACTATCAGTGGTCGGCATCCATCTCAGACCCAGCTCATGAATATGTCTTTCGTAAACTTTCTGCGGCAAGCTCTTTGTAAATGAATCAGCAAGGTTGTCATTAGTGTCAATCTTCTTGATCAGCACATCGCCCCTCGATACGATCTCTTGTATGATATGGTACTTTCTCTCTATGTGTTTGCTTGCCCTGTGAGACCGCGGGTCCTTTGAGTTCGCCACTGCACAAGAGTTATCACAATAAATTGTGAATCTCTTCGGAAAACTCGGAATGACGCCCAACTCTAAAAGGTAGTTCCTGAGCCATACCCCCTCTTTCGAGGCTTTGGAGGCAGAGACATATTCCGCCTCCATGGTGGAGTCAGCAATGCATTTCTGCTTTGAGCTCCTCCAAGGTACAGCTCCACCACCCAAGGTAAACACATATCCCGAGGTCGATTTCTTCTCATCCTGGTCCCCTTGGAAACTCGAGTCTGTATAACCCACAGGGCACAAATCCTCACTTTGATAAACTAGGCAGTAATTCATAGTTCTCTTCAAATACTTGAGGATGTGATTTACCACAGTCCAATGCGCCTGTCCAGGGTTAGAATGATATCTTGCTACCATGCCAACGGCATAACAGATATCTGGCCTGGTACACAACATCGCATACATGAAGCTACTCACCGCTGAAGCGTATGGTACAAGACTCATCTCATCTTTCTCCCGTTGTGTCTCAGGACACTGCCCACTAGAAACACGAACGCCATGTCTGAAAGGTAGCAAGCCTTTGTTGGCGAGTTGCATGCTGAATCGGGCTATCACAGTATCCACATAGGATGTCTGGGATAAGCTCAACATCCTTCTCTTACGATCTCGTAAGACATTAATCCCAAGGATGTAGCCAGCTTCTCACAAATCCTTCATTTGGAACTGTTCAGATAACCAACCCTTGATTTCTGACATCACTCCCTCGTTGTTTCCAAATAGGAGTATGTCATCAACGTAAAGTGCAAGGAAAACCATGCTCCCACTAACACAAAGTCGATAAACACAACTTTCGTTTTCCAACTGTGCAAATCCATAAGATTTAATCACATCATTGAAACGCAAGTTCCAAGACCTTGAAACTTGTTTAAGTCCATACAAGGACTTCTTAAGCTTCCAGACAAGATGTTCTTCACCTTTGCATACGTATCCCTCAGGTTGCTGCATATAGATATCCAAACCTTCTTCAAGGTAACCGTTTAGAAAAGCGGTTTTGACATCTATCTGCCAAATCTCGAGGTCCATATGCGCAGCTATAGCAAGGAGTATCCGGATGGATTTGAGCATGGCTACGGGTGAAAATGTTTCGTCATAGTCAATGCCCTCTTTCTGACTATAACCCTTTGCCACCAGCCTGGCTTTAAAAGCCGTAACTTTTCCATCCGCCCCTATGACCCTAAAGCCATTCGGCAAATAAGTTTTCTGGTATACATCCATAGCAGTTATGGATTCAATTTTGGAATCCATGGCGACACGCCATTTTTCAACATCCTTGTCCTGCACTACCTTTTAGTAAGTCAGTGGGTCAGAGTCCTCATATCCGTCTTCCGGGCTCAAGTCCGAAGACTCACCCACGAACATGTACCTTTCCGGCTTGAAAATAACTCTCCCACTACGAAGAGGCATCGGTGCCGTGTCAGCAGTAGGTGTAGTAACTTGTCGTTCTGCACCTTGCACTGAAGAACGCGCCTGTGGTGTTGTACCCCTCACAGATGCACTCACATCCGCACGTTCCCCTTCCCTTAGAATCGCATTCTCGTTTTCAATTTCTTGAAGAACGATTTCACTCCTTGACTTGTGATTACTCATATACTCGTCCTCTAAGAATCTAGTGTTGGTGCTAACAACGACTCTCTGACTCCAGGACAGTAAAAGTAACCACCTTTTGTTTGCCTGGGATACCTTATAAACATCATTACCTTTGACCTGCTTTCTAACTTATCAAGTTCCTTACGTGTGCCGGACAACCCCATACTCTAAACTTGCACAAACTCGGTTTGCGACCAAGAAGAGGTCAGAAGGCGTCTTAGGAACTGATTTAAAAGGCACCACATTTAACATGTAAGCTGTTGTTTCCAATACGTACCCCCAAAATGAAATTGGTAAGTTTGCATAACTCATCATTGATCTTACCATCTCTAGAAGAGTCATATTTCTTCTTTCAGCTACACCGTTTTGCTGGGGAGTGCCCGGTGCAGTCCACTAGGATGTAATCCCATTATCTGATAAATACTGCAGGAACTCGTTACCGAGGTATGTGCCACCGCGGTCAGATCGCAGTGACTTGATAGTTTTCCCAACCTTCTTTTCTACCTCAGCTTTGAACTCTTTGAATTTCTCAAAGCATTCAGACCTGTAGCGAAGCAGGTAAATGTATTCGTACCTTGAGTAATCGTTAATGAAAGTGACGAAATAGTCGTACCCTCCACGAGCCTGCGTGGACATCGGTCCACATAAGTCAGAATGGATCAATTCCAATACTTCCTCTGCTCGAGACTGACTAGCCTTAAAAGGCCTAGTTGACATCTTGCCCTCGATGCAGAATTCGCAAACTTGATAGGGTACAGCCCGAACTAAGTCCAATGTACCATCATCTGCAAGTCGCTGAATCCGCTTCAAGCTGATGTGACCCAGTCTCAAGTGCTAGAGATATGTAAGATACTTATCAGAAGAAGTAAGTTTTCTCTGTCTAGGATTATCAATTACAGATGAATTACATGCAATATTTAAGGACACATTTGATCGAAGTAACGTAAAGAGTGTAAATCAACATCTTATAATGGATAACATTGTTATCACCAATGACTAAAATCATAAATAACAAATATCCATGAAAAGTTGATAAATTTTGTCCTGCCGATAAACCACGACCCACAAAATAAAACTCTTAAACGTACTTAGTTTATCAAAACATAAAGAAAAGAAAACTCCATGAAGCTCCTTCATAAAACGTTGCCATCATCCAGTTTGGTATCTTCTTGCCATCACTCACCAGCCTTGTCTGCACGGTCCCCTGCAAAGTACAACAAGTCAGCGCTTACAACTCTAGAAGAGCAAAAACGAACTCTAATCATGCTTACAGTTATACATGCAAATGGCATACCTTGTCTAGCTTTGTTGGGTTGACAATATTTCCTCCAATGTCCTTTCTTACCACACCTGAAGCACCTGTCCCTGTCAGTCGCCACTTTAAGCTTTTTCACAGCCCCACCATCCTTCACAGGTGCCTTTTTAACCCACTTCTTAATCCCTTTTTTTTCGCTTCATACCTTTCGGTACAACAGGGAGATTTCTAGAAGTGGCTAAGGCAACCTTTTGAGGGTTCATCACTGATTTCGTTGCCATCAATTCATTAAGCAACTCGTTAAGAGTATACTCTTTCTTGTTCATGACAACATTCAGCCTAAAACTCTCAAAGGATTTGGGTAGAGAGTTCAGTATGATATCAACCTTGGCCTCAGCATCGATACCTCCACCATGCACAGTTAGCTCATCCATGAGGTGAGTCATGGAAACTATGTGCTCTCTCACTGAGCTGCCATCAGTCATCTTTCTACTCACGATATTCCTCATGAGATTGAATCTGACTGCTCTATCAGTTTCCCCATAGGTCTCCGTCAAACTGGCCATAATGTCATAGGCGTCCCTATGGTGCTGATGCTGCTGCTGTAAGACTTTTGACATAGTGGTCATCATCTAGCTCTTGACTACATTGTTCGATTTCTCCCACTTGATATAATAGTCTACTTCCTCTTGAGAGGACTCAGCAGTGGGCATTATGGGATGAAGTACTTGCAGAACGAACATATGTTCTTCTGCTACCAGGATGTATTCAAGATTGTGTTTCCATTCCCGGAAGTTTGGACCAGTTAAAGAATTTTGTGCGAGAATATTGATGACATTAGACATAGACATATCTGAAACAATAAAGAATCTTAAATAAGAACATACATGTAGAACTTCGAAAACAAATACATTGAAAATACATGTAGAACTTCGAAATCAAATACAAATATTTTCTACTAATTTCCCACCGTAAGCTACACTCGTAGACGTTTACGATGTCACCCTCAACCTTAACTGCAGGTTTTAAGCCCCAATTCATTTAATTTCACTACCATGTCAGGAACCTTTTGACACTAGAAATTAATAATTAGTGAAAACCTTAGACCAAGCCATCTCCCAAGAACAAGGATGCAATTCTTGCATTATATTCTAATATGCTTCTAAGCGAATAAGCACAAATTTAACTCTAGCCAAAAGAGACAGTTTTGCATGGCACGTAACTATACTGCACAGCCCTTAAAGCTTTTGTTAATATAATTTAAATCAATCCTAGAATACTTATGAAAGAGATCTACGCAAGCTACACTCGTAGACGTTTACGCAAAGCCCTCCCACTATTCACATGATTTAAATTGTTTGTTTAGAAATCCCAACAACAGTACCCATGTACCTCTAAGAACTAGCAAGCTACACCCGTAGATGTTTACTAGAACGAGAGATACACTTACAGCCTAGGACCGCTTTGTGGAGGTCTATTGGTTTTAATTAAAAAATTGGCTTAGTATTTTTCTTTTAAAAGGTTTCTTATATACGCACATATAATTTCTTTGTTATTATATTTTCCAAATTTTTGCATGTAATTAAACAAGCCCAAAAATTCCAAAAATATAATCCAACAAGAAATTAATCACATAAGCATGCTTGGAAAACTGTAAATAATAAAAGCAGTAACTCATGCTTTTCCTATTATCTACACATGCTTAATTGCGCACATAATAGATCACATATCATACGAGGACAATTAAGGCAAACAAAAATTTCTCGTGGCCAAACAAAACAGGAAAATAAAATCCTATCTATTACAATTTGAATTTTGAATTAATTTGGATAAATCCAAATCTTCTCAAATCTTCTAGGGCCTCCAAATCTTCATCCACCAAATCCTTTGGGATTTATGATTTTGAGATTTGATGATTGGCCCCAAACCCTAATGCAAACCTAGGGTTTACACAGGATTGCACCAGCCACCAAAATGCGAACCACCACGACAGGACAGCAGCCATCGCCGACGACACGGCCGCCGCTGCCGCACAGCGCCACGCGCGCGCAGCCCCGGCGCCGCCGCCCCTGCGGCACGCTGTCGGCCGCCCACGACGCGCGTCACTTCGTGTCGTCGCCCACGCCGCCGCCGAGCGCCTGCGGCCGCACGCGCGCAGCCTTGTGCCGCCGCCGTGTGCCACCCTCCGTCGGCTCCGTCTTCGTTCTTTGTCCCGACCTGTCCAATTATAGATTTGAAATAAAATTACAGAAACTATTCTATTACAATTTTTATCAAATCTAAACTAATCGCGGATTTTCTCGTGATTTTACAAAACTGATTCAACCCTACACGGATAAACCACCGCGGGCTGAATCAAACGGGTTGCCACGAGGTACAAAAACCATCCACGACATAAAATAAAATTCATACATGCATAATTGAATTTATTATAGACAATAGAGCCATAAAAGAAACCTGGCTCTGACACCAATTGTAGGGATTTTACCGTGAACCGAATTACAAAACTGAAGTGAACCGGATCGATTTATGGATATTGCATATAATCAAAATTCACAATAAAAACCTAGCATGCTCCTATGAATTTATTCAATTCGTGGATTAAGAAATTACCGTAAATTCGTAGAGTCTGATCCAATCTTTCGTGTTTGAATATTCTCTTTGATTCAACCACGCAATTTGACTAAATCTGCAGAAACAGAAATTAGAGATCTAATCTCTAGATAAAATTGAAAATCAGAGAAAAAGAAAGAAAGAAAAATCTTGTTCTCCAGATCAGATCTTCAGGGTTGTATCCCAATGATGTTCAGATCTGCTACTGGTGAGGATTCCACAGATCTATATTAGTAGGCCAGAGTCGAAATTCCTTCTCCTCCCTCTACTGCATGTGCCGCCCTCTCTCTCTCTGATCTAGGGTTTCAACTGACTTTGAGTGTTATAAAGTGGCTAGGGTTTCAGAGAGTGAGAGGCCTATTTATAGACCCAGGGTTTTATCCCTAATGGGCTATTGGGCTCAAATCAGCATATTTAATTGGGCCAGTCCTAGGACCTAATGCAAATAATAAAGTGGGCCTATAAATTAATTAATTCCATGTCCACAACCCAGGACACAATTAATTAATTGATATTAATTATTTTTTAACCACAGAATTAATATTGACCTACCCCTTTATTACCACGTTATGAGAACGGGCTGCAGTAATTGAGAATCCCCATATTTAAGGTTACCGAACATTCATTAATTAATCGAAGCTTTTGACAAGCTCTATCTACAATTAATTAATATCTTATTATTCATGAGTAGTACCACTTAATATTTATCACTCGTTCCTGAACTTAATCAGCCTGCAGGACTTTGGCACGATGAATGCCATTGAGCTCCTCAGAGAATGTCCCCATCCTATTACTCGAATATGGTTACCTAAATCCATTCTCAGGCAGTACTACATGAACCGTTGTTACCCATGATGCGGATATACGAGCACGTTACTCAGACTCTCCACCATGGCAAGTCAAAGCAATAGTCAATCCGTGCAAACCCCTGAACCTTCGTTAGGGTTTGGACTCAATCAATAACGAGATCTTGTATTCGCTGATGTCAGACAGTCGAATACATCTCACTGCGGTCCATCAATACGCCACCCTTGCGTACCAGCATGTTAAGTAACCAAGACAGACTACTTATTCCAACAATGTTGCAACCATCCAGACAGATGTATGTATCCTCATACACTGTCTCGGCTGTGATTAGGTTTATGTCTCACTAGGTCAAGTGATCATACTGTCTTCTGTGATCTACTACACGCCGTATGATCGTCCCTATCGGTGAGACAAGAGGATACCATTGTTACATACATGTAAGTTTGTTTGACAGATAGGAGAAATAAACCTTTGTATACTCATTATAATAAATGCTTTCAGTATAAAAAACCCATCAATAAGGACAAGAGATAACACAATGCATGTCTATTTATAGACATGTCCACCCAGGGGGAGTCTGTCTCAGCCATCTAGACTGGACCGTTACAGGGCATGAGACATGGGTAACCAACTCCATGAATGGAGCCGTTACAACTTTTGAATGTAATAGACATGTGCAAAATGTGATGAACCGTTCAGCATGCAATAGCTACACGTGGCTGACTCATCAACCACGTCACATGCCCATTGTACACCACGTCGACTGGTCTAGCCACATCGACCGTCCACGTGTTGAGCTCGCTGGCTCATTTCACTTGCCCAAAAAGATAAGGCACTGTGGACCAAGCCAAGGAGCCAAGAGCCCAAAGACCAATTGCCAAGAACCATGAACCGAGACCGAGGTTGGGGCTTGAGGCACGGGCATGGGCACTCGGCCACCAGCCTCGTTGAGGCCGTAGCGAGGCCGGTGGCCGAGGCGAGCGGCGGCGGCGGCGCGCGAGGCGAGCCACCGGGATCCACATACACTGCACACTTGGTTATTACACTCCTCAACCATTAAGGCATTTAAACCTTGATTAATTACTTTAATTAATCAATGTGGGATACACTTCATTTATTACATACTTCACTTATGTAATAATCCCACCAACCGTGTCACTTCGTGGATTCATTTCTCACTCACCGGAATTCGGATTTGAGAAAACAAATATACCACGATCATCTACTCTTTGCGTAGATCAAGTTGGTAATATTTAATTATGATGAAATTAAATATTTCTCATCAGGAATTTACCACAAAGTACCCGAATTACCAACATTTCCCCCCATGAGTGGAAATGCCCCAAATGCATGATGCATAGCCAACTCAGTTTCGAGAGATGTTAATGCACCTGAACAGGTAGCTTATGGCTTTGAATCATTCATCTTCAATGTCGTCGGGCACACTGGCGGCTTAGTGGTCAGAATACCTTGAACTAATCCTCCATCGTGTGTACCGAGACAATAACATTGAAACATTAACATTTCAACCTCTATTCGTTCTCATGTTTGGTTCCATTACAGGCCATGGACACCCCCTTTGGTATCATAAGTGTTCATTTGAAGCGGCCCCCATTTCCACTTATATAGGTGACCTCCTATTCTTAACATTCCTGCCTAGCTCAACCATCATGAGGTTTTCAAGAGTCATTAAAAGTCATTAGGACTTAACCTATACCACATGCAGGTTCATAACACCTCACTTGCTATCTTTAGGGAAGGGTAGATAAGTCATTTCCAAGGCATCGCCACTAGAGAAGACATTATCTTGTTGGTGTTATCACTCGAACTTGTGTAGTTTAGTTGTCCCATTGAACCTAGTTCTTGGGATCTCCAATCATCTAGGTTGGGTATCCACTACACTCATTCATAATGTGGATTTCAATCCCATTCCCTCAAGCAATTTAATTATTTGATCTCGGTTTAACCCTTTGGTTAGCGGATCCGCAAGGTCATCAATTGATTTCACATAATCAATGGATATTACACCATTCGATATCAATTGTCTAACGGTATTATGTCGACAATGTATATGTCTCGATTTCACGTTGTACATATTATTTTGTGCTCGACCAATAGCTGCTTGACTATCACAGTGAATCATCACCGATGGCACAGGCTTGTTCCAACAAGTGACATCCTCTAGGAAGTTTCGAAGCCATTCTGCTTCTTCACCTGCTTTATCTAAAGCAATAAACTCGGATTCCATTGTGGAACGAGCTATACAAGTTTACTTCGTAGATTTCCATGACACTGCTCACCCGTCAATCGTAAATACTTATCCACTTGTGGAGTGGGAGTCATTTGAACCAGAGATCCAATTTGCATCATTGTACCCTTCAAGTACAGGTGGAAAACTTGTATAACACAACCCCAAGTTAAGAGTATACTTCAAGTATCTCAAAACTCTCACAAGAGCCTTCCAGTGATCATTACTGGGATTGCTCGTGTATCTGCTCAACTTGTTCACCGCATATGCAAGATCCAGTCTGTAGGGTTTGACTCTATGATGGACAACATGAGTTGCCATTAATTAAATTCTTGCCAATGATTGTTCTTAGGATACCAGGAACAAATTTCAATAAAATAAACCATGCGATCCTATGCATGCTCCTACAAAATTAATTGCAGATGATGGATTTAGAGAATACCTGATTTCACCGTTTGATCTACAGATCTAGATCGGAGCTAATAACGATGAAATAAATCTGGATCTAAATCTGAACGTCGGTGATGAACAGTTGTTCCTACAGATCTGATCTTCTGATCTGTTCCCTTGCTCCTTAGAAATCTGGTGAGGATTATCTACCAAGTTGAATCCGAGATCTGGAGAAATCGATCAATTTCTCCCTTCCGGATCGCCGCCGCCGCCGTCTCTCTCAATTTTTGTTCAATACTGAATAATCTCACTTGATCTGATAGAGAGAAGGCCTATATATAGTGTTTAGGTTTTGAGAAACCCTAACCCTAATGGGCTTGAGCAGTTCATGGGCCAGACCAGGGACCAGATGCAAATAATAAAGTGGGCCCTCTTTATTAATTAATCCTTCATTGTTCAACCCAGAACATAATTAATTAATAAAACATTATTTTAACCTTCACCACGGTAAGAATGCTGACTCGCCCCTTTGTTACCACGTTATTAGGAACGGGTTGCACCAAACTAACATGATCCACATATTTAAGGTTTTAGACATTAATTAATTAATTTGGCTTATGACAATCAACCATAATTAATTAATCTCTTATTCCTGAGTAATATCACTCACTCCTTTTCACTTATGCCTGAATTAAATAATTCAACCTGCAGGGTTTAGCATAATGAACCTTGTGAGCTCCTCAGGAAATGTCACCTTTCTGAAACGGATATGCTTACCTAAACGTCCGGCCTAAGCAGGCCACACACAAATTGCCAACACCCAAAATACAGGTATAAGAGTATAAGTAAGACTCGCCACCATGGTAAATCAAAGTGTGGTCAATCTGTGTGCGCCCCTTATCCTTCAATTAGGTTTAAGATCATAGGAAGTATGTTAGGGATCTGGCTCATTCATATGTCAATGAGAATGACACATCCCACTGTTGATCCCATCAATACATAACCATGTACCGACACATCAAGTAGCTAGGATAAGCCCACTTATGAACTGATGTGCCGCAGCTTAGACCGACAGCCTATCCAGGGACTGTCTCAGCCGTGATATTGTTTATATCTCGCTAGGTCAAACGACTCATATGATCCTCTGTGATCTCCAACACACCATATGGTCATCCCTATAGGCGAGATAATAGGATGTTATGGTTCGTTGTATGTTTGTTTCATCAGACAGCGAGCATTGTTGTAGCAACACATATTTGAAGACGAGTGCACAGAACACTTAATCATATATGCTTTCAGTATATAATCCCAACACGGTCTTGTACAGTTAGTCAAATACATTAGACTACCAATGACCTTTGCATATTCCTCTTGACCAACAAGGTCACCTTTGTTCTTAACAAAGTTAACATTGAGCTCTAACGGTGTTTTGGCTGGTGAACAATGATAGACATCAAATTTCCTTAATACTTTCTCAATGTAGTGAGATTGTGATAGGACAATTCCATTAGGTTGCCTTATAATTTTGATTCCAATAATCACATCAGCCACACCCATGTCTTTCATGTCGAAGTTCATCTCCAACATTCGTTTGGTATCAACAATTACTTGTTGATTTCTACCCATGATCAACATGTCGTCTACATAGAGGCAGACAATCACAAAATTGTCAAACGTGCCTTTGTAGTACACACATTTGTCATATTCATTATTCTTGAATCAATTTGACAACATCGCATTGTCAAATCGAACATGCCACTGCTTGGGCGCTTGTTTAAGACCGTATAAGGATCTAACCAATTTGCATACCTTTCTCTCTTGTCCGGGTACTATAAATCCTTCGGGTTGATCCATATAGATTTCTTCTTCTAGCTCTCCATTTAAGAAGGTTGTCTTCACATCCATTTGGTGTATTTCGAGATTGTGCTACGCAGCAATCGCTATAAGCACCCTAATAGATGTGGTCCTGGTCACAGGTGAATAGGTATCGAAGAAATCATCTCCCTCTCTTTGTTTAAAGCCTTTCGCCACAAGGCGAGCTTTATACTTATCTACCGAACCATCAGCTTTATACTTTCTTTTAAGGATCCACTTGCATCCTAAGGGCTTACAACCTTTTGGGAGATTGACCAAAATCCAAGTATGATTTTGCATAATCGATTTAATCTCACTATTAATGGCTTCTTGCCATAGTGAGGCATCGGGTCTAGCTAAGGCATCTTTAATGGTTCGAGGCTCATCATCTAACATATAGGTGATGAAATCCGGACCAAAACTTTTAGCCAGTCTACCCCTTTGACTACGTCGCAGTTCTTCCTCTATAGGAGTAGAACTAGTAGTGTCTTCATATGTCCTTTTTTCTAGACATAGTCAGTACATCTTCCTTATCTTTACAAGGATAGATGTGCTCAAAGAATATAGCATTCCTTGACTCTATATTGGTACCTTCGGTCACATTCAGATTATCCGACTTGTGCACCAAAAATCGATAGGCAGCACTATTCAAAGCATACCCTATAAAGATGCAATCGATTGTTTTAGGTCCAATTGCAACTTGCTTGGGTAAAGGTACTTCGACCTTTGCTAAACAACCCCACACCTTTGGATACTTGTAGGAAGGTTTTCGACCTTTCCACAACTCATAAGGTGTCTCCTCTTTCCTTTTAAGAGATATTTTATTCAAGATATAGTTAGCTATCAAAACAACCTCTCCCCACATATTTTTGGGTAGCCCGGTACTTATCAACAGGGAATTCATCATTTCCTTTAGTGTCCGATTTTTCCTTTCGGCAACACCATTGGACTGAGGTGAGTAAGGAGCCGTTGTTTGATGAATAATGCCCGAAGCGGCACATAATTCTTCAAACGGTGCAACATACTCTCCACCTCTATCACTTCGAATCATCTTGATCCGATTACTCAATTGATTTTCAGCCTCTTCTTTATAATTTTTAAAGGCATAAATTGCTTCATCTTTACTTTTCAATAAGTAGAGATAACAATATCTGGTGCAATCATCAATAAAAGTAATAAAATACTTTTTCCCGCCTCTAGTTTGCACAATTTTGAAATCACACAAATCCGTTTGTATCAACTCTAGAGGTTTAGTGCTCCTTTCGACTGAATTAAACGGCGTTCTTATCATTTTTGCCTTAACACAAACTTCACATTTAGTTTGTTTGAATTTAGTCACTTTTAGTAAATTCATATTTACTAATCTTTTTATTGCATTAAGATTTACATGTCCCAATTTTACATGCCACAAAGAAGAGCACTCAATTAAATAAGAAGAAATAGATTCAACTTTATTGATATTCTTTCTGGCTAGGCGCCGTGCCATTACATTCAACTTGAAAAGCCATTGGCTAGATAACCTCTACCTAGACACACAAGTCATCATCCCAATCACTATCGGGTTCAACATGGTTGGCATCCATCTTTGCTTTGCCTTTATTTTTAGGCTTTTTGCATCGATTCACCATATGCCCACTTTTGCCACAATTGTAGCAAACACCTCTGAACTTAGGTTCTTGTAGCACAATCCCCTTGTTCGACAGGTTGGGTCTTTTCCTTTTCTTTGATAGACCACTACGTTTCATCAAATTGGCCTTAGCATCCATAGCTCTCGGCTGAGGATCCACCTTTCGATTGTCCTCTTCAATACGAAGCTTGACAACCAAATCTTCAAGAGACATAGCATTTTTCTTATGCTTAAGGTAGCTCTTGAAATCCTTCCACGAAAGAGGCAACTTCTCAATGTCCGCAGCCATGTTGAAGGCATTGGGGAGTAACATCCCCATCGGCGTGAATATTGTGCAAAATGCGTTGGAACTCTTGCACTTGTTCCACCACCGATCTATTGTCAACCATTTGGTATGACAAATACTTGGCCATGGCGTACTTCTTAGTACTCGCGTCCTCCGTTTTGTACTTTCTTTCTTATTGTTCCCATAGTTCTTTTGCGGTGTTTACATTATAATACACGACATATAATGGATCAACTAGACTATTGAGTACAAAATTTTGAAAAAAGAAATCTCCTTGACACCAATTATCAAAAAGTTATTCTCTTGTTTTGATCGGCCTCATCATCGGCAAGCTCGGGCTTGTCTTCCTTCAATTAAGCAGCCAATCCAAGAGTTGTAAGGTAGAATAACATGTTTTGTTGTCATGTCTTGAAGTCCACTCCTCTAAACTTGAAGGGCTTGTCGGCTTGGGCATTTTGAGGGAGTGTATGTCCCTTGTTGGAGTTGCTTCCTCCGGCACCATTGAGAGTGTGATCAGCCATCCTTGATCTTGAGAAGTGTAAAATTTGTCTTGCAATTGTTGGGTACAAGATCTCTGAAGAAGAACTGAAAACACTGCAAGCAATTATGTACAGTAAACCAAGTTTTTACCACTATATCTGCAGGTACTGCTAGTACAAGAACAATTGGAATAAAATGAAATTAAATAAATAAAATAAATAAAGTGCAATAGAAGCACAGCCGAGTCGAGGAAGCCCTCTTCCCGCAAGACAAATTCACCGATGTAGTGCTCGTCTAACGGCAGTTTGTCCCCAAAGTTAAATGGCTTCATCCTTTTCGAGGCAGCACATAAATCGAAAAAGCTCCGGCGAACTAAATAGAGGCGAGACTGAGTTGCAGAAGAACAACAAAAAAGATGCAGCAATATGAGGATAATGTTGTAGTATTTCTGGCTAAGTGAGCTGTCTGATGTTCGGGGAACCGGGGAACCGGGGACAGGAGACAACACAATGCATGTCTATTTATAGACATGTCCACCCAGGGGGAGCCTGTCTCAACCATCAAAATGTGTTGAACCATTCAGCATGCAATAGCAACACGTGGCTGACTCATCAGCCACATCACATGCCCATTGCGCACCATGTCGACTGGTCTAGCCACGTCGACCGTCCACGTGTCGAGCACGCAGGCTCATTTCACTTTGCCCAAAAAGAGACCCAAGAGCCCAAAGACCACCCAAAGACCAATTGTCAAGAACCAAGAACCGAGACCGAGATCAAGGTCGGGGTTGGGGCTCCGGTCATGGGCGCGGGCGCTTGGCCACCAGCCTTGCTGAGGCCGTAGGCCGAGGCGGGGTGGGGCGAGGCGAGCGGCGGCGGTGGCGTGCGAGGCAAGCCACCGGGTGCCAAATACACTGCACACTTGTTTATTACACAACTCAACCATTAAGGTATTTAAACCTTGATTAATTACTTTAATTAATCAATGTGGGATACACTTCATTTATTACATACTTCACTTATGTAATAATCCCACCAACCGTGTCACTTCGTGGACTCATTTCTCACTCACCGTAATTCGGATTTGAGAAAACAAATATACCACGATCATCTACTCTTCGCGTAAATTAAGTTGATATTACTTAATTACGACGAAATTAAATATTTCTCATCGGGAATTTACCACAAAGTACCCGAATTACCAACAAAACTTAAACTAAACAGATAGCATAAAGTGGAACTTAACCCTTTTCGAAGTTAAGAATGTTTTGACATGTCATAAACTTTTTTAAAGGCAAGCATTTTGTACTCATATTAACTGGGTTAAAGTTAGATGCAATCTTTTTCAGAGAAACAATCCTTTTTTCTACTATGTCTCTTATGAAATGAAACCTAACGTCTATATGCTTAGTTATGTCATGAAAGACAGGTTTTTTATTTTTTTACCAATATGTCCACAACCCTAGGTAGGTGGACACAAAATTAAAAAGCCCAAGGGGTGTGGACACTTATAGTCTTTTCGTGTTTAAGAATCACAAAAAGTAATGAAAAAAAATTAAGTTTCGTGTTTTATTTCGTACCCTAATTAAAAGATTTGAAAACTTAAATTTAGATTAGGAAGAATATTAAATAATTCGTGAATATCTCACCTAGGCTATTCGTGAAACTAGAACACGAATCAATTCCTTGAAAACTTAACTTATCTTTAAATAATATTATTTAATGATATTAGATTTATATTTTTGGCCTATGATTAGTTTATACTATTTATATTAAATTGATATATTAATATTGCTCCCTTAATTATTATAGATATATTATTAGTAAACTTTTTATAATTTTATCATTATTTGTTTAATTTGAATTTTTTTTTAATTCTATTATGATTATTAATTTCGTTTGTTTTCAATTAGTTTTTAATATTTTTAGATTCATTAGAACTATTAGTGATATTCTAAAATGTTTAATATTATTGATAATTTTTATTACACTCAATATTGTTATCTAATTTATACACTTTCAGAAAAGCGTTATTTAATTTTTACATTTTCATAAAAACATTAATGTGGATCCTATCCAAGCCATTTATTTGAGAATTGAAAAGTGATTGTTTAGAACTGCTTGCTATGGTTTAGTTGTGTGCTCAGTAGACATGATTTTTTAATTGGTTATTTTAAATAGTTTCAATGGTATCAATCGTGTTTTATTAGATCTAGATTGATTGTTGATCATTTCCCTATTTTGTATATGCTGATCAAATATAGTGATATTATGAGCGTACACGGATTTGAGTTAAAAAAGTATGTACTAAATCTTCTACTGGAAAACATGAAAATTTCCCGACACAATATAACAAAAACTGGTATTACTTGTTGCTGCTGGGGAATCAAACAAACATGACCCCATTGTGTTATCGGGGGTCATGAAATTGTACGGAGATTGATGGGGTGGAGGATGTGATTGCGGACCAAACAAACTTTTTATAAAATCGACGTCAATGTGCTGGAGATGCGCTTCAGGAGACTGATAGGGCGGAGGTTGTTCGCACATAGGCAACTGCACTTGTTGATTCTGGATGGCTGCAGTTTCGTTTCGTTATCGTTGCTCCTCCCACCTCCTGGTCCTATCTCCTCGACCCCCTCTACGTTGTGGCATAACAGGCGCACTTCCGTATTGACTTGGATCCCCTTGAATAATAGACTGAGTCGGCTGATCACGACACATCACACTAGTGTCACTCATGAGATCTATCTGAAATAAATCATTCAAATAAAATATCTGCTCAAAATATATATCCAAAATTTTGTAAATTCCGTACAAATATAAGAAAAAAGAAAATGATCACCACTAATCAAAGTTGTTCGGAATGTCCATGTAGCCTTCTGGAGCAATTTGTTGTTAGGCGTTGCTTGGATTAACCACAAATTTTATAGTTCTTTGCAAGAACCAATGAAGGTACCCATCCTCAATAGTTTCGCCTTCGGCCTATATTCGGTTGTTCTTTTTCCCCATCTTATGACAATTATGCCTATTTGCCTAGCGTTGAATATAAGTGTGGTGAACGATGCGCTTATTCGTAGACCCTCCACCCCTTCGCAATTGATGCAGCTCATTGACAAGCTCGTATTTTGCCTCACTTATCACATTGTTTTCTTATTTTTTTCTTGCATTTACTTGTTTTTTTAGTTAATAATCGAGCATGAACTTTTTATAGGGGATATTACGCTTGTCGTGCTCCGATTTTGTAGGTTTGAGGCCAAAATCAATAAAAACCCGTGCCGAAAGTAGTTGATGTTCAAAGAAACAGTCACTAATTCTTCCACACGTGGAATATGAATTAATAGAGCATGGAAATAGAAAGATCTTTGAGTTAGCTTTCCAATGCAACTGAGATCGGGTCAATCGGAGTTCGGGAGCACAAGTTATGGCCAAAACCGTGAGACTGCGCAGAAGAAGTCCAAGGAAGGGATTTCTGGCGACACAGAAGCTTCTATATCGATCGACAGGGCCCCTGTCGATCGACACACCTCTGTATCGAGCGAAATGCAGCCCGTCGATCGACATGGACGCCAGAAAGGAAGATTTTTGCCCAATTTGGAGATATTTCCTTCCCAAGCCATTACCTTTTGAAGATTTAACTTCTCCCCCTATAAATAGAACTTGTTAGGCTAAAAAATTAGGTCTTTAATTTCATTTTTTACATCTCTCCTTTATCATTGTTTTTCAGCATAAACTCTTTAATTTTCAGTACTCTTTATTTATTTGTTGCTTTGGATTCAAGACAATTGAAGGTTTAAGATTCCTATTTTCAATATGATTCAAGTAAGTTCTTTTTTATTTCTTGCAATCTCTGTTTTTAATATGTTAGGCTAAAAACCCTAACAGGTTCTAGGGTTTTCTCCATCCTTTTTAGTATGTGTTAATTCGATTAATTCCAAACCCTAATTAATTTGGTTCAAATACTGTGTTTTACACTCCAAAATCTATTTCCAAAATCTATTAGGTTTATAGTTGTTAATTGGAGACCGAGAGGAGATAATTAATAACAGGAAAATAGAATATTGATATAATTGGTTTATGTCTCAAAAGAAAGAATCAGTTGTAGGGTTTTCAAATTTGTATCTTTATCGAGATTGACAAATTTGTGTTCTTGAGACCGAGAGGTAAAATTCACTTTCTAGTAATCTTGGTTTTAATTGCCCAACAAAGGAATTAACTCCAAAATATCAGATTTTCCACCTAAGTAATTATTTTAGGTTTGGATTGATTGTTTATGCATGTTGAATTGGATTGGTTGATTTCCCTGAAATCTGTGCTTTTTATTTATTGAATTTTATTCCCAAGTTATTTTCTATTTTGAAAACAAAAACCCTTCTCAATTTGGATTTGCTCAAACAGCGAATAGATAAACTATGTCAGTACATGAAATAATTTTGTTGCACTATCCATGTGAGTTCGACATTCCTTCGGGTTTATAAATTTATTTGCATCGCTATATTATAATAAATCTGTAATTTTTACAGCAATCACTCATCGAGGTTCTCCCCTTTTATTAGAAATTTGGATGAAGGAATGTTTTGAACGTGACCATACTCCCGCAGTACCCTTTTAGGGTGATGTCCCTCTACAATCTGAAAAAAAAAATAAGGTTGATGCTTGAGGTCCATGGAGTATATTGTCTCTCAATAATTCACTTCGTACACCGTGAACAAGAACTGTATGTCATAACTAGATATAAGTAAACTAAAACAACATTGTGTGAATATAAAAAAACCTCAAAATTTACCTCATCTTCCTTTAGTAAAGCTAGCTGAGAACGATAAGCTTGCAAATTATGGCTTGTGACAGCTGTCCTAATCTTTGGAGTGGCCCATCTGTGTTATTCAAATAAGTTTAACATAAATAATTTAAATATATGAATAAAATAAAACTATTAAAAAATTACCTAGCCCCTAATACAACATTCGGGTGGTGAGGTTTGGTAATAGTCCGAATAGACGACCGAACACAAACAATTCTTTCCCATGCCCAAATCTGTAGACAATTAATCAATGGATATTTAAACAAATCAATGTATAATTAAAAATAATGAAATAAAATTTATTTTATTTTACCTGAAGAAGTACTAAACATCCACTGACATTTTTATTGGCACCAAGACTGCGAATAAGAGATGCCTTGCATAAATTATGGTATAAAACCGTGAGAAGTGCACTGGCCCAACTGAGGGTGCATTCTTCATCATCGATTAAGGCCTGAACAACATGGTAGTAGATGCTATTTTGCGTCGTATCAACGAAAAAGAAACTACCCAACAAATATAAGACAACACACAAAGCTTTCTGGTTGTACCAATCCACATCATCACCAAGCGATGGTTGTAGTCGAATACGATCCTCAAGTGATGATAAGATCAGTCTATTCTTGTCGAGCTTTGCATTTACACCCAAATGGTGCAAAATATAGGAAGACCAGCCTTCAATTGGCTTACCATCATTTCCAGTAACTGCCTCACCATCAGCATTGATACCAAACAATAGCTCCTCATCTTGTAAGGTGATGGTCGCTTTGACAAAGTAAAAATGAAATGTATGGGTCTCTGGTCGCCACCGCTCAATTAATGCTTGAATCAAAGGCCAGTCCAATTGAATAAAACCTAAATGCAATATATTACCAAAGCCCATTCTATGAAGATGAGCCCATGTCCGAGCATCACCCTCAAGTAGAGGTAGAAGCTCAAGCCAAAGCTTTGAATCACATCTCCTGCACGTAATGGGCATGGTCGCCCATTTGTGATCCCAAAATACACCGAAAGACCGATGTCTCCTCTGCCCTAAACATCATCAATTATTTGGCCTTGGTTTACTAAATTTATGCTAGAATCGGGTTGAGATGTGGACTCTGCCTTAGATGCAAATTCATGTTCTCCACTATTCATTTTCTAGGTTAAAATAATTCAATAGTCAGTTAGAAGGAAGAATTGTCAAAAAACCTCACATTAACATTATTATTCGAGAATCTACAGAGCACTCGCATTCTAAAAAAAACTACAATATTTTAAAAATATTTAACAGTTCTTCAATAATTAAAAATCACAAATCTCCCAAATATGTCCATCAAAATAAACTAACAAAATGAAACGATCCGCCACACAGAGCGGCAACTAAATCTCCCAAATCAAACCCAACAACATCTTGCAGAAAGTAAATAGCAAGTAAAAATCGAACCAAAAGCGGCAATCAATATAGAACATGGATTATTTTAAGGTTGATTTTATTTAAATTTCACTATAATTTATAATATAAATAAATTATTTAATATATTTATTTTACATCATTTTAATTTGTTTCGTAATCATTGTTGACGAAACATTTAATTTAGATAAAACAAAAAATATAAATAAATTATTTAATATTTTATTATATTAATAACAAAATTCGTGATTATATTCACAAATTTATTTCTGTAATTATATTAAATTAAAGGCCAAAATAAAATTAATAATCTGAATCGATTCGTGATTAGTATTTACAAACTTGCAATCAATATTCTCAAGTCGTGATTGCTATTCACGAATGTATTTCTAGAAATAAGTTTAATCAAAAGTGAAACACTAATTAATAATTTTGAATCAATTCGTGATCAATATTCAGGAAAAGACTGTGTCCACAGGTAGGGTTTTTTTTGAGCTGGTGTCTACATTTTAAATTCTGGGACTATAAATTTAAATCACCCATTGAATGTCAGACTGAGAACTAGAATACAGATTACAAGCTTCATGTTCAAAAACTTAATCTCAGTAAGCAGACCCTTAACCCAAATGGCTTCCTTAAATGCATCAGTGATGGCAATGTTTTCAAATTCAGTTGTAGACAAGGCAACAATAGGCTGTAACTGTGACTTCCAACTAACACAAGCACCACACAAGGAAAATATATAAGAAGTAGTGGATTTCCTATTGTCCCTATCATTTGCATAGTTTGAATCAAGATAGCCAACAAGACTCACACCATCATGACACTTTGAAAACCTTAAACCAATGTTATGTGTGTGATTGAGATATCTGAGTAACCATTTAAGGGCTTCCCAGTGATGCTTACTAGGATTTGCCATGTATCTGCTCAACAAACATATAGAGTATGCAATATCAGGCCTAGTACTAACCATTAGATACATAACAGAGTGATGGAAATTGCAGTGGAATATTAATTGGAGAATCAATTTCGTGTTTTGATTTAGTTTTTTTAAAATTAATTTCATTTTTATTTATTTCCTTCTAGATGTTTAGATTTCGTTTTATTACAAAGATATCAAGATATACTTGTTGTATATCTTGATAGATTTGATTTGATTTTTAGATTTATTTTCCTAGATAGATCAGGTTTAGAGATTTGATTTCATCCCTATAAATAGGGCTTCATCTTTTCATTGTAATTCAGTTTTCAGTTTAATAATATTCGTGAGTTTTATTCTCTAATTATATGAAAGCTCTTGAATTTCTATGGAGTACCTTGAAATTTAATATTGACTTATCAACCAGACTTACACATCCGTTTGTGGCGTCTTCACCATATCCATTGTAGTTGAGGTGAGTTGCTTGTTGGGTCGTAGGGGTTCGTTTTCATCCTTGCTTACAGTTCTCTAAGGGTAGTGTAATATCCCAGATTTCAATTTAGCAATATTTAGCTTAATTAATTATTTAAATTAAGGGACTATATTATTTTAGCCCTTTAACTGCTCGTGACTCAGTTTTTGACACCCGCTGTCGAATGCATGTCCGTTTCATGAAAACAAAATACCTATAAGTATGTTTTGAGAAACCCTAGACAACCCTACAAATGAATTCTATGAATGAAACTCGTGCGCGGTGAAACGGAGTTTCTAGCGTATTGTGAGAACGTTAAATCCAACAACTTGCACCCAAGAGCTCCGTTTCTTTCACCGAGATAAGTTATGCTTGAGAATAATTTATGAAGATTTTAGAAACAATCGGAATGAGATTCTCATACCCGTGGAATATTTTATGATTTTTCGAACTATTAAGTTCGGGGAAAAAACGGAGAGATTTTAAAAAATTGTAGAATTAAACGCACGAGTAGAACTCGTGTTTAGATCATTTCTGTGGATGTCCATTTTTCAAAGTGGACAATGATTGTCGAATTAAAAATCTACGAAGGTTTATTACATAAAAAATGGATCCAGAACCGCCGAGTAGGATCACGCCACGTGGCACATTATCCATCCATAAACTTGCACAATCATTTATTTATGTGGCAAGAGTGCGGCGCAATATTGAATAATCAACAATACAAAAAGAAAACGTAGGAAGCACCTGCAGCTCTCAATCCTTCATTTCTCTCTCTCACCCCGCAGCATCCCCCAGACCCCATCCCCGACCAAACCACTGCGATTCAGCCTTCAATTATGAAAGAATGATTAAAGTACTCGACGAGATCTTTCTAAAGAGTACTCATACGCATGTTTTGGTCGAGTATCGAGGGAGATATAGCTGTGATTACAGAGGCTGTTGGTAATTGCCGACTCCGTAAATCTGCTTCGTGCCTCCATCTTCATGTGCATTTTTCAGACATCTAGAGTGAGAATCGGCCAACAAATTCCAAAGCCGAAGCAAGATTGTGCTTCAAGGTTTCCATGGTCACTGGAATTGCTCTGATTTGTTGAGCATCGAGTGAGATACACCTCTATTTACAAAGGTTTTTGGTAAGATTTCTGATACCATAACCTTCATTGAAACTTGAATCAAACGTTGTTGGATCCATGTTTGAGTTGTATATTATTGTTCCTTGTGTTGTTAGGAATATTTTGGTAGCCTCGGATCATCACCACGACTGACGAATTGCCGGCACTGACGAGATGAAGCTCACGCAGGTAAGAGTTTTCTCCACCTTTTCTTCATGTCAAAGTTCTCTCGTTCCAGATAGTTAGGCTGATTATATTGCATCCCATCGTATTACTAGTGGTGTCTAGAGGTCGGGGATTAGTCAGAGAAGGTTAGTTTGGCCGAAAACGGTCGGGGGAGTTGGTTGCGATTGCATCATCTTTCTCGCATGATTTACGAGCTGCTATTATTGTCCGGCATTGATCGATGCCATCAATCGTCGGTCGATGCACATGCATCGGTCCATGGCGGTCGACGCAAATACGTTGGTCGATGCTAAAAGCCGTTTATTGATGCATAGCCACGAACAGAAATTTTTGCTAAAATCGACACGTTCGGCAACACAACATGTAGACAATGGTCGCCATCCGTGCTGCCTGGGTCGCCAATCCTGCTCTGGCCGGCGGAAAAATTTGTTTTGTCCCATTTTTGATCCGATTCGATTTATTTCCAAAGAATGGTTGATTATATAGTATATGAAGCATATTATACTCATTTATATGCGATTTGAACTGAATTCGGACGTCCGGAAATGATTGTAATAAATCATGCAAATACAGTTATATGCTTAATCATTTATTATGCACATGAGCTCTGAATTTGATTATCTTTTGTCTGTTGACTGTTTGATTAAGCTAATGAAGATTAGAAAGTCCCATGCATGTTCGAAGTACGAATAGTGCACATTGGGTAGTTAGGTTCACGTCTATTATGTTGTTGAGTCAGTCCGTGTGAAGTATGCGATAATATCAGCTAGGATGCTGATTTATCACCACTAATTAATCCACCTAATTTGTTGCATTTTCTTGTGCTATCAATTGAAGGGAACACAGAGTGATAAGGGAGATTTCAAGCACGAACTTGCTTACTTACGCTTAAACATCTGTAAGCTGTCAAGGTGGGGACTATTTTCAGTAAAAATAAATTGCCTTTTCGAGCTGTGAGCTCAATTTTCTAAAAGCATGAAAATTTTTTGTTTTAAACTGATTTTCTATGCCAAGCTATTTTGATTTCATATCTGTTCCTCTGGTTTAACGAGAACAGAACCAGGATTTGTAAGAATCCTGAGCCAAGACTCTTAAACCCTGAGGGCATTAATCCTCCGTTGTCTCGAGCCACGCTCAGAAATGGTCACTTAATGGAGTATTGATACCTTTAGAGACATAAAGAGAGACACAAGCCGTGTGTTAAATCGATCGGGGTCTCAATGCTTAGTATTTTCTGAGAGCAGTGCACTAAATGATGACAGTAGGTCGAGTGATTCGGCCATTCCCAACTGTTCATCGTGACTCAAAAGTAGGCCAACTTCCAATCACAAAATGGTAAAATAGATATTGATTTCATTTGAGTGAATCTGCATATGTAGTGTGATAAAAATGTTATGGATAAACACGGCAAATGTTTTCTTAAAATCCCGCAGCTCATATGTGCGTGACATAACTTTCATAATTATAAATGTATGTTTTCGGGCATGTCTCCACAGGGTACCTTGGTACTCAGCCCCTCGCATTATTTTTAAAATGCGCAGGTTAACAGCAGCGATGCGGATGCGGAGGTGTAGAGGGCATGACTCTTTGAGAAGGAAATCCTTGATTCTTAAATATACATCTACATATGCATATCTCCACTGCGTAACTCTCTGTTGCATGAACTCTGAACTTATTTTCCTTCCCTATTTGTGATAACAAATGAGAACTGAACTACTTGTTATTGTCATTTATTCGTACTCTTGTATAAAAGGTTGCATTCCTCGTTACAACTATAATTATTCAAATATTGACGTTGGATTTACTGGGTTTGGATTATTCTTTCTGCTTGTTTGTTCAAGTCTTTCGCTGTTTAAACCACCCAACTCACTGTAGCGCGCCCCTAAGTTGGGGAGGCGAGCAGGTGTTGTTACAAATCGACTTTAAAGGTGTTGAATTTCCACCCATTGTTATTTTATTAAAGTTGTTTCTGCATCGTGTCAACTCGAGTTCCAAGGTTGCAATCTAAACCTTCCGGCGAGGATCGTATTATTTTGGTATCCAGGTACAGGTCGTGTCCTTCTTTTCTTTCATTTCGGTTCAATTTTGTATCGTGTCTTTCATTTTCTTTTCCTTTTAGTTCAATTTAGTGTCTTGTCTTGTCTTGTTTCGTGTGTCAAAAAAATACCTAGTCTTTAGTGTCCTTCATCTTTTGTCCGTTTTCTTGTCCATTTCATTTTTTTTGTGTCAGTTTTTGTTCATTTGATTTTGATTTTGATTTTATTATTATTAATTTTTGTTTTTTTAATTATTATAATTATTATTTTTGTTTTTCCATTTTATTATACCTATATCATCAATATTTATCCTTATCTTTTCTATATCATATCTATCTCATTCATATATATATCCATATCCATATCCATATCCATATATGTGTCATTCATATCTATCCATATTTATTTATATCTAGATATTCATATGTATCTCATCCATAATTATCCATATCATATTCATCCATATATCTACCCATATCTATTTTCACCGTATCTAACTATATATCTCATTCTTTTATCCTTATCTATCCATATAAATAACCCATCCATATTTTTCCATATCTATCATATCATCTTTCATCCATACCTATCTAATTGAGGGATCAAGAAAGCCATGTATATCTAAGAGATACACGAGTGTCGTGGGGCATGAGGTCTTTTCTTTTATCTAACTTTCTTGCAGATATGTACAAACATCATCAGTCGGAGTTGTTAAGGGGCACTGGAGACGACGGAGATGAGAAGTTCAGTAACCAACAAACCAAGCGCATACATTATGTAGGGAGAGTGATTTTAAATTAGTGCTTGGTTCTGAAAAAGGTGTTGCTAGCTCCATCATCTACACATAATCTTATCTCTGTTGCTCGATTGATTAATGAAATTAATGTATCCTGCACCTTTATGGATACACACTGTTTAATTCACAAAAAATGAGAGGATCGCGTGTTAGGGATGAGAAAGGAATTAGGCTACACCTACTACAGCAAGAATTAATGCAGTGAGGATTGAAAAGAACCTGACAGCATTGGATTGGCACACTATACTGGGACATGCCTCATTTACTACCATGCTTCATATTCTTGTGAAAAAAGATCTTTGTACTCGTACAACATGTGATATCATATCATCTTGTGAAACTTGTCACAAATCTAAGCAATATAGGAAACTTTCCCTTATGAAGGAAGCAAATCTACCACCATCTTTTAACTTGTACACATGGACCTGTGGGGGCCCTACAATGGAAAACAATCACAAAATACTCCATATATGTTGATCGTTGTGGAGGATTTCAGCAAATGTACTTGGATATTTCTCCTTTCCAATAAGGAGCAAGTTGCTGGAATTATTAAAGAGTATTTGAACATGGTTGAGATGCATGTTACATGCCAGTTGGCTATTAAATATATTGCCTATTACTCAACTTCACTGTAAAAGCCCTTATGCTGTTTTGTGTAAAAAGGAGTTTGAGCTTCAAAATTATAATTTATTTGGATGTTTGGTGTATGTAGCTGATATTTCACCAAATAAAAATAAGTTTGATAGCAGAAGTGTGGCATGTGTGTTGTTAGGTGTAGCTGCAGGAAAGAAGGGTTATACTTTGTATGACATAGAAGGTGAGACTGTATTTACAGCACGAGATGTTCATTTTTTCAGTCACATTTATCCTTTCATTCACAAACTGAAACTCCTGCTCCTACTATTTCTTACCCACATTACTATAATAACATATCATCTCCCTCACATATAGGTATTCCTACACTTTCAAATGAAGCAAACATTCCTATTTCACCTTCCTTAAATTACATCAACCATTCTTCTTATCTTATATTCCATCTATTGATTCTCTATCTGAGCTCTGATTTAGAGATTGCTTGTTGCCCAGATATCACCACTATTCCAGACTGTCTAGCCTTAACCAGAGGCAGAAGAACCATCTGGCCTCCAGCCTGGATCCAAGACTTCATTGCCTCCTGTGTGGATAATCTTTCTATTACATTTACAAAAGGTATCATCTTATGCTCCTCTCACTTATCCTTATGTCATATCTCCTTATTTTACCTTTGCCTTTTTTCATGTTATTGAACTTAAGAAACCTTTGTAATACATTGAGGCCTGTAAATATGTGGAGCAGGTGGATGCTATGCAGGCAGAGCTTGCAGCCTTGATTGCTAATGGTACTTGGATTTTTACTAAACTTCCTCCTAGAAGAAAAAACCTTGATTCGAAGTGGGTTTACAAATTAAGCTCAAGGCAGATGGAACTATGGAGAAGTTTAAAGCCCGTTTAATTGCTAAGGGTTTTTAACAGGAATATGGACTAGACTGTGAGGAAGTCTTTTCTCCAGTTGCTAAGCTTGCAACTGTTTGTTTGCTACACACTGTTGTTGTTACTCATGGATGGCTTATTCACTAGATAGATGTGAATAATGCCTTCCTACATGGCTACTAAACTGATGAGATTTATATGCATCCATCTCAAAGGTTTGATGGCGCACAAAAAGGTCAAGTTCGTAAGCCGGTTAAGAGCTTTTATGGTCTAAAGAAAGCCTCTTGTGAATGGAATGATGAATTCACTAGATCTTTGATTGTTTTTGGTTTAGTCCAATCAGCTCATGACCCTTATTTGTTTGTAGCTGATTCTTCACCTCATTTAGCTTTATTGGTACATGTTGATGATTTTTTTTAGCTGGGGATAACATTGATGTTGTTACTCAGTTGAAGGAGTATTTACATGATAATTTTTCTATCAAAGACTTGGGTGTTGCTCGATATTTCTTGGGTATGGAGTTGTCAAGGGGAGATGGTCGGTTGTACATTGGTCAACGTTAAGATGACATTATTGAGCATATTGGTTTCCTTGGGTGTAAGGCTATTTCCATCCCTTTACCCGTTGAAGTGAAGTTTATGGAGGTTGGTTCACCTCATTTGAAGGATGTTGAACGGCATAGATGACTCATTGGACAATTTTTGTATTTAGGTCTCACACGACCGAACGTGGTTTATGCTACAAAGAAATTAAGTCTGTTTATCGGGGGCCCTACCCAGCTACATTGGGACTATGTACTACATGTGGTTTGCTACTTAAAAACTAACCTTCTCTTGGTCTTTTTTTACCTGCAGAAGGGTCTTTTCAGTTAGTTAAATACTCAGATGTTGATTGGGGAGCTTATTTGCGCACCCAATTTGTGTGTTTCTGGGTCGTGCCTTAGTTTCATGGCTTTGTAAGAAGCAATCGACAGTGGCTCTCTCTACTTCCGATGTAGAGTATTGAGCCTTGAGCTTTGCAGCCAAAGAACTTCAGTGGCTGAGCTACTTGCTACATGATCTTCATCTCTCTTGTTCCTTGCCTATCACTGTTGGGAATTATCCCTAAAATCTCCCTTAGGACTTATTTGTAAAAGGTTTTGTTGGATCAAACCTTATCTAGATGGTCGATCATTTGCTGAAATCTAGA
>JAPKLW010002286.1:0-65989 GCA_026898455.1 Plectranthus barbatus | reverse complement strand
GAATCACATATAATACAAGTCAAAGGATCTCAAGGAATATACCTTTAGCAACGTTGAAGCCGGACTGCGACTCTGACAAAAAAGGACGCACAAGGAACGAAACTTTCCCTAAGTAGTCTGGGAAGTACTTCTCTACTCAGAAAGGCGTTCTATCAGTTTAATCCATTCTTGGAAGAAGAAGCCGTTGTGTCTAACTGGTATGGAGATTCAAAGTTTTGAATCTCCAACTATAAAAGGCAGATTCAAGAACTGGATAGACTACTGCTTTTACAAATCTACAAGTGCTCTTATCACTTTACTCACGAAAGCTCAAGCAAAAGATTCCCTTGACAAAGTGATCCTTAAAAGTAGTCAGTTGAGAGCCGTCTTAAAGTCTATCTGAAGACTCTCAACAACCTGTGGTGTCGTTCATTAAAGTACTGACACTCCATTGAAGATAGTCCTGATTGCATTCAAGGATATCTCAATCATTGGGATTTATTTCTTTCAGAAAAGAATCCAACAGTCACTCTTGAAAGATTGTGACTCACACGGGCATTAGCCGCAAACTTATTAAGTTCAGAGGCAAACTATAAACGCCTCATTAGCAAAGGACAAGTTTTACGAAGGTGTGCCCTTGACTTGCCCGGAGTTGTGTTCGGAGAAGTTCAGATTCACGGAGGATAGCTGTCAAGTAGCCAGGCCGAAAGCTCACTGCCTACTTAACTGGAAAGGCGATTCCTTGTACTCTGTATACTTTTCTAGTGAAATTCTTAGCGCTTCGGCTAAGGAGTGGACGTAGATCTATTTGATCGAACCACTATAAATCTTGTGCTCATTTACTGCTTTACTTACTGTTTTATTGGTTTACTGTTCGAAGATTGATTTAAAACCTAGCAACAGAGTTGTTAGTGTATATCTGTAAACTAAGCTAAACAACAACTTGGACTAAGAAAACATTTTGCTGATAACGATATTAAGTGCAAGTGACTTTAATCTATTCCGCTGCATTTCGTGTTAAATTTTCAAACACGACGACTCTGATATTTCGGGACCATCAATCACTGTATATTGTGATGATTCATCTGCGTTGCAGATCACTCGCAATAGTGTCTTCCATGAGCGCACAAGCACATTGATTTGGATTGCCATCATGTGCGAGATTTATACGAGCAAGGTTTTCTTTTGCCACAACACATTAGCTCTAATCTCCAGATTGCCGATTTGCTTACTAAGTTGTTAGCTAACCCTCGATTTCATGTTTTGCTGTCCAAAATTAGAGTTGTTGATCTTCACCGACTCCATCTTGAGGGGGATGCTGGTCATGCAGTTAACTTGAATAGTGAGGATGTATCTGGGAATGATGGTGGTGTTGTTATTGCATGAGAGGGACGGGGACATTTATGGTGTTGAAGAGTTGAAGCATGCAGTTTTTTTTCCTCGAATAAAGCGTGTATACGTTTTTGTTATTTTTGTTTTTTGCTATTTTGTTATCATGCACGTGATATGCATGAGGGTTGGGTTCACGTTCTTTACACTCTGCATATATATATACCTAGAGGTTGTATTTCTTTTTTTTTTTTTATTTTGATCTATGAAATATAATTTCTTCTACCCATGTATTATCAGAAATGCATTTACAATGGTGGGGAGTAATTGATAGTGATGCTAGGCTATGGAAGCTATTGACGCGTGGTCTACGATGAGTTGCAAATTATTAGAGTTTTTTTAGTTCAAGTCAATCACTGAATCTAATCAATCACTTAACTTGGTTATAATAGTTGTCATTTGGATTTAATGGGCTGCATGCATGGACCTAATCAAGGTTCGCTCTTTATATGTAAGAAGAGTTAGTCATATAGATAAAGGCAATGTTATTTGGAGAAAAATAGTTAAAGGCCACGTTGAGGATTATTCACTAAGTTCACTAGTTTGTCTTACCTCCATCATTGAGAAAACATGTTACAATAGATGATAATACATGAATGAAACTGGCATAACACTCTTTTAACAAATGAAATTGTCTTATGAAGTTTAAAGTTGCTGACTCATTCCTTGAGTTAAAATAGTGACATATTTCTTTAGAATTTGATCAACGAGAATCTTGTACGCTCTTTCTGTAGGATGGTAGCTATCCCAGAATACGTACTTGGAGTCATCTTTACAGAGTTTACTAAACTTGTTACACAGTATGGTCGCTTCTATATCTCCTGTCCCGCAGCATCCTTTGTCATTTACTTCAAACCCTGATTATCCATCCAACACAAAAAAATGAATTTCTCACTACTTTATATATAACAAAAAGTATTTATGTCACTCTTACTCCCAATAGCAAAGATTTTAACCTACAAATGCAGTTGATGTATGTGCATATGTGTGTGCTTTTTTTATTTCACATCAAAGTTATAGCCTAGTTTAGATTATTTTACAGCAAAAAGCTAAAAATAATCTTGCATTTTGGCTACTATGGGTGAAGTGATGCAAGAAGCAGGGGCCAGAAGCTCAGTTGGATAGATATGTACCTTCTTAATTGCTTGTAGTTTATGAGTGATATGATTTCTATTCTTAGCAACATCAATGCATATGTTCGTTGGGAAAATTGTAAAGAGAAAGGATTACGACTGAAGATAGCTCACCATAATTTTGAGACTGTTGGATGAGATCAAGAAGAGGGTTATAAATGTCAACATAAAAAATCGTGGATTGAGATAAGCTTTGGTTGAGTAAATTGAGTGCAAGTGAGAGCTTGGAATTAACCACTCGTGCAGCTTGGTTTTCGTCCTCAGCACACATTCTCAGCAGACCGCCTGAAATAGTTCTTTGAAAAGGCACACACCCAACTGGTGGAACACCAAAAACACCTATTCTTCTTGCTCCAGCTTTGTATAATTCCTGCCATTCATTTGTAAAATAAAATAAAATAATAAATACATCATAATCAGGTTTGGAACCGGTTTGAGCTATTTTCTAATTTTTACCTGTATGAAGCTGGAAGCTGAGGACACCATAAGATCAGCATATGAATCGACATCGTATTCCTTCTTACGAAACCCGACTGTGTAGTACGTGTTTGCAACATCATCACTGCCTGCTACCACCAGATGTAAGCTGTTGCTCAAGATTTTGCTGGCATTTTGTTCCCCAACATTAGCTTTCAACATTTCAATGTATTCTTTGTACTGGTTCAACTGACCAGACAATGGTATCGCTTTCTGTAAAACAATGTGATTACACACACATATCAATTACATATATTAGTGATTTTGCCTTATACACTCGTAAATTGTTATCTAAGAATAGAAGAGGAAATAATGTTTGTGTGTTTACCGCTATCTGAGCAGTTTGAGGATCATAGCCACATCCTGCAGATGCAAAGCTGACTCCGGTAAGAAGATCTTTGGCCGTCAAATTCGGATCGAGATAAGCAGGTATAACGTTTGTTATTCCGAGTTCTTCAGCTGCAATATAAACCTCTATGCCATGAAATATCAATCCAAATAGTGCTAGCGACTATTTATGCGGGTTAGGCACGATCTAGTTAGCACAGTTGATAATTTTTTCAAAAAATAATTAAGATTTATACTCCTTTCGTCCCGGTTTAATTGTCCGGGTTGACTTGGCACAATAACCCAGGCGTGTGAGTGTAAAGTAAGTTGAGTGAAATTAATATTTTATTGTTGAGGGTGAAAAAAGTTGCATTTTTAAGTAATGGGACAATTGAAGTGGGACGGACGAAAAAAATGAAAGTGGGACAATTAAAGTGAGACGAAGGGAGTATAATCTTATTTTTTTATTTATTGATATTTATGTATTTATAATAGTAATAATAAGTAATTAATTTATCAATTAATTATTTCCTAAAAACCTTCTACAGATCTACACCCTGCCTGTGTGCCTTGTTAGGGTGATTAGTGAGTTTTGCTACCACTATCAAATATATATTAAGTTGATTCAAATTCAATTATGAATTTTGTAATCTGTATAATTGTGAGCCATTCATTTAGTAACATTAATAGCTCTCGAGTTCCATATACTCTTATATTATTTATATATATATGAAATTTTTACCCCTTTTTAAGCTATATATCGTAGACTTATATGACTCTTTCATTAAAAAAAAAAATAATAATAAATTTACGAAGGTTGGTGGTTTTCTTTCAATGCCATTAAACGTGCTGACTAGGATTGTACCTATTGCATTATTGATTAAGCTGAAATTCATTTAACGATGAAGTTGGGTGTTAAAGCAGGTTTTATTGATGAAACAATTATTTGCGCAAGACAAAGCTCCCGCCATATACGATTTTAATAAGATTTATATATGTTCAAATGCTAATGATATATAAATAAAGTTAATTCTCTTAAGAAAGAAAACTGACAACATATATTATTGCAGCTAAACTTTTGTTTGTATTTTTTTTTTTTTTTTACGGCGCATATATGCTAAAGATTTAAACAAAATGAAACATTCTAATGATTGCAATTTAAGTTTTTTAAGGAATCTAATTTTATCATTTATTAACGTGCCCTAATATATATAGTTTTATAGACATTAGTCACGCTACATTTATTGCAATACATTTAAGTTTTAAGGAATCTAATATCATCATTTATTTATTCGCATGTATAGATATAGACAACCAACAAGCAAATGTGGGCATAAAATGCTAGATGCACTTTACTAGGGTAGTTGTAAAAGATCACCATTTATCCATGTAGAATGACACACGACAAATGGAGAGAGATGGATAGGTAGATAGTACGTAGAGGATATATATATATCCTCTCTATATATATATAGATAGAGAGAGAGAGTGTGTTATATATACCGATGAAATCTGGGGGAGTCCTGCCATTACTAAACCTGCCGGTGGGAACGCCGCCTTGGAAATCTTTGCCGTAGGGGGGAAAGTTGGCCTTGATGATCGTCTTCAACGCATTATTATTGCCCTGATCCACGATCGAATCGCCGAACACGAAGACTGCCGGAACCGTTACGTTTGGCGGCAGCTTTATAGCCCCCTCACAACGACCCACCATCATCATATGCCCAACCAAAAGCATAGTCCAGCAACAACTCTTCCACATGTTTTCAACAAGAAGCTGCATTTTTTTTTGTGGGGGGGGGGGGGTTGAGAACTAATGATATTCATATTTATATTGCTTCATGTAAACTAATGCAGTTTAATTACCTTAAAATCAAATTAAGTCCATGACCAATAATGGTCTACCCTTTCTCTTTGTAGGCGGCGCAGTTCCTTTTTCTCTTTTGCAGTCTATCCAGTTCTTTTTCATAGGTTTTTAAAAAGCCTATAAGTAGTTCAAAATTGATACTGAGATAAGTAATACGTAATTACATAATAAATTGATAGATACAAATATAAACTGTATTAAATTTGAAAAAAATTATAAATCAAGCTCAAATTCAAGTTTCAGCTAAATTTGATAAAATTTATAAATCTTAGCTCAAAATTTATAAATCTAAATTTGACTTGCAAAATTATTGAAACAAAAATTATAAAACTACAAAGCCAAAATCAATGACTCAAACTATTCAAAAATGGTTAATGGTGCATTCAGTTTTCTTCGACGTGATAGGAATAAAAGGAACCAATTGTCATTAATTTTTTGGTTTAATTCGACCCTCGTATTTAATGGGCTTATTAACTTACAGTTACAATAATATTGGACCCCTTTACATGATATCAATAAACAAATGCTCGCACATGCCTTCGCTCAAATAATTACTCTAATGCTATGTATATAATTAATTATATATGTAATTGGTTTCATCAAGTTACGAGAAAAAGTAATTCTATACAAATTCATACAAGAGTAAGATTTGAATGTTGAGTTTTATTTGACTTGATTCACATTATTAGATCAACACGATCAGAGTAAATAAATTTATCCATATTCACGTCCAGTTTGAAAGTCAAGGTAGTGTGCTCGCGCTTCAAGCCTGAAGAAGTTCTTGATTGCAAAGAACTTGGCAAGTCCACTAGTGGACCGGTGAACGTGGCATTCGTTAGCTAGCAATAGATCGTTGACATCTTTGTAATTGACAGCTTAGTGATTCCAGATTGTGCGTCTGAAGAGAGGATGTAGGACGCTTCGGCCGAAGCTACATAAAATCTGGTGTTATTTACTACTTTCATTAAATTCTGCATTAGATTTAAAGCTCGGAGTATATTACTGAAATCGGCTAAGTAATATATTCAACTAGCAAAACAACCGCATTTATAAATCCTTAGTTGGTACAAGAATCACCAGCTCAGAGAGCCCAACATTGAAAAATTTCCGCTGCATATTCGTCTAACTTTGATATCGGGACCAACATCAGCTAAATTTCCAATCATATTTTATTTTATCAATGAAATTTACTTTTATTATTATCATGCTTTCTTATTTAGTTATGTAGCTAAATTACCTAGCAAATCTTGGGATTATGTAACAACTATTCTGGATCCATGCTTAGAAAAGATTAAATTATTTATTTTCTTGTGATGGTTTATGATTCTTGATTAATTTATAATTTTAAATTATTTGAGACTGAGAGGATATGATAATTTAGATGACTAGTTATTAAGTGAAGGACTGAGAAGCGTAAATAGAATTTCTTAATATAATCATTACTATCCAACCAAGAAGTATTTGATTGTAGGGATTTAAATCAGATGATTATATGAAATTGATTAATTGGTATTCTTGAGATCGAGAGGAGATAGTCACTTTAAGTAATTTAAATTATAGTTGCCCGACCAAGAAAATTATGATATTATTGTAGATAACTCACCTATTGAAAGAATTTAATTAATTAATTTTAGTTATTTACATGTTATCTAGTACTCCCTCCGTCCCTCTTAATTAGTCCCCTACCATGTGGGCACAATAACCAATGCAGTTAGAGATAGATTAAATTAGTATTTTATTAGTGAGTGAGAATAAACTTTCTATTTTAGGTAAGAGGACAATAATATGGGACGTACGAAAAAGGAAAGAGGGACTAATGAAGTGGGACGGAGGGAGTATAAAAGTTCAACCCTAGGATTTGTGCTTTTTCATATATGATTAAATTCTATTTTATAATCTGCCTAGTTTTCAAATTCAAAATTTTCTTTTTATTTGCTCAAACAATTTATCTGATAACTATGTTTCAGTAGACAAGTTTATTTCATGGAATCGTTCCTCTAAGATCGATACAAATAATTTATTTACCTCAATATTATTAATTTTTATTAAATTGCTAATCTTATTAGTAATCAATCACCAAATTATCATGCTCGGGTGGTCTAAAATCACCTCGATTATTCCAGCTCTGGGACCTGGTCAATGCGTGCGGCCCGTAGTAGCGCTATGAAATCTCTCTCCTGTGCCCTCGAGAATCTCAGAGCCCCACTTGTAGATGCCCTCCCACTCGTAGTAGCATGGCTCCCAATGCAGCTCTTCCCCAGCTATCTGCCATTAATATAAGGGATAAGAGTCAATTTAGCCCTCCGACTATTGTCACAGGAACATTTTAGCCCCTGCAAAACTATTTGGCTCAATTAAACTCTTTTACTATTTAATTTGGTTCAATTTAACCCTTCATCTTAAAAATTACTGTTTTACCCTGATTAGGAAAGAAAATATATTTGCTTTATGATTTTATCTTTATTTCTCAATTGTTTATTATTTTGTATATTAATTTAGTTTTTTTATTTAAACTTTTGATTTATCTAAATAATAAAGTAATAACTGAAATAATAAAATAAATTTAGTATTAATTAATTAAAAAACACAAAATAAAAAATTTATCTATTAATAAATAAATTTGGTATATAAAATGAAAATATCCATATAATCTTTAGCTTAAAATATGAGTTATTATTGTCAAACATATTTTATTTTAATACTCCAACAAAATTTAGTTAAAACATTTATTATCATGTACTGTAAATTTATTTTATTCGAATACTCCAACAAGTTATATTTTAAAAATATATTTGCGTTATGATTTTATTTTAATTTCTCAATTGTTTAGTATTTTGTATATTAAATTAGTTATTTTTTATTTATACTTTTAATTGTGTGAGTAAAAATAATTATTAAATAAATAATAAATACATCTATTAGTATATTAATCTGGTAAATTAACTACAAAAATAATTATCTATAGTTTTAGCTAAAATTATGAGTTCAAAGATATGTATTAAAAAATTCATCATGGCATTTGAGTTGTTTTATTTATTATTTTTTTATTACTAATATATAAGGCGAATAAATAATAAATTAAAATTCCATTATGATAAATTAAATTATTCTCCTAATTTGTTGTATGATAATCGTCCAAATTATTCTCCTAATTTGTTGTGCTATAGTATTAGTTTTGAAAATAGAATTTAAAATATAAATTATTGGAATATTCGAATAAAATATATTTACAGTACATGAAAATAAATATTTTAACTAAATATTGTTGGAGTATTAAATAAAATATGTTTGACAATAATAACTCATATTTTTAGCTAAAAATAATATGGATATTTTCATTTTATATACCAAATTTATTTATTAATAGATAAATTTATTATTTTGTGTTTTTTAATTAATTAATAATAAATTTATTTTATTATTTCAATTATTACTTTATTATTTAGATAAATCAAAAGTATAAATAAAAAAACTAAATTAATATACAAAATAATAAACAATTGAGAAATAAAGATAAAATCATAAAGCAAATATATTTTATTTCCTAATCAGGGTAAAACAGTAATTTTTTTAGATGAAGGGTTAAATTGAACCAAATTAAATAGTAAAATAGCTTAATTGAGCCAAATAGTCATGCAGGGGCTAAAGTGTTCCTGTGACAATAGTCGGAGGGCTAAATTGACCCTTATCCCTTAATATAATTATATAGTTAGTGCGTTATTATATAATTAGTACAACACACTTGATAAGTTTGTATTTTGTCTCACATATCGCATTGTTTTCCTTGTTATTTCAGGCATTTGCATTAGTTTAGGCTCAATAAATGAGCATGATCAGTCTATTTTGGAGAGTATTTTGCTTGTGGTGGTGTAATTATGCAGGTTTGAAGTCAAATTCATTGAAAACTCGTACCGAAAGCAGTTGATGTCCAATGAAACAGTCACGATTTCTTTTACATGTGGAATCTGAGCTAATGCAGCATGACAATTGAAATATCTTTGAGTTAGCTTTCTAAAGCAACTAGAATCGGGTCAATCGCAGTTCGAGAGCAAAAGTTATGGTCAAAACTGTGAGATTGCGCAGAAGTGGTCGGCGTGAGAGATTTCTGGCGACATGAAGCTTGCACGTCTATCGACATGCAGGGTGACGGTCGACATATAGGACACCGTGGAAGGAAAATTCGAATTTTCAAGACAAACTCATGATTTTGAAGAAATTTGCCAGGAATACATTTTTCCTACCTCAAGACCTAACCCTACCTCTATAAATACTCATGTATTAGGTCTAGATTAGTTGTTCAACATATTATTTACTTTAAATTTCAGTTTTTACTTTAGTTTTCTAGTTTTCTTTACTTTTATTTGCTTGGGATTTGAAGACTGGATCAAGATATTAATTTATGTCCTTTCAAATTCCTAGTAAGTTTCATGCAATTTAATATTTCTATTTCAATGTTTGTTTTTAGCATGTTGGCTAGAAACCTTAACAGGCTCTAGGGTTATTCTCCATCTGATTGGCACGTTGTGATTCGATTAATTCAAACCCTTATTAAATTGGTTCAAATTCTCTGGTGTTGATTTTAAAATCTAATTTAATTCAAGGATCAAGAGATGAAGATTTAGTTAGATTGTCAGTTGTTAATTTGCGACTGAGAGGAGATAATTAACAATCGGAAGAGAGGAATTTGATATAAAGACCGACCTGCTCTGATACCACTTGTTGGTCCCGAGATCAGAGTAAATATAGTGTGCAGTGGAAATTTTAAATTCAAACTTGCACACACAAACTAGTGATTCTTGAACAGTTTGTGTTTCAGAAAACAGATGGTCAGTGAGTATAAATTTTATAGTCCAGTTTGAATATACTTCAACACTTGAATGTGTTAGAGTATCAAAACCCTTGTAGAAATGTAAAAAGGAGTAAATTTTATAGTCATGGCTCGAAGGGTTCGAGGAGCAGGAGAACTCGAGTGTTCTTCTGGGTAACAATAAACCATGCAAAGTGGATGGAATGGGTTCGGTGAGGATTAAGATGCACGATAATATAGAAAGAGTACTTCGAGGTGTAAGGTATGTTCCGGAGCTTAAGAGAAATTTGATCTCTTTGGGGATGCTCGACGAACTGGGTTACACGATCAAGATGGAAGCTGGGACTTTAAAGGTTTGCAAAGGATCCCTGGTCTTGATGAAAGGAGCTCGAAGGAATTGTATTTACACTCTGATGGGGAGCACGGCGATCAGGGAGGCTTCGATAGTGACGGTTGACAAGTCAGTACTGTGGCACAGGCGACTCGGTCACGTTAGTGAGAGGGGGCTGCAGGAGTTATCAAAGCAAGATCTGTTGCTCGGGGATAATATCAGAGAGTTAGATTTATGTGAGAATTGCATTTATGGGAAATCTCACCAGGTAAAGTTTGGAGTAGGTCGATAGAGAGCTCGAGGAACTCTGGACTACATCCACTCAGATCTATGGGGACCTTTAAGGGTCAGTTCGAATGGAGGAGCGAAGTACTTCATGAGCCTCATTGATGATCACTCAAGGAAGGTGTGTGTCTACATCTTGAAGAATAAGAGTGATGCTTTAGAGACCTTCGAGAAGTGGAAAGTACTGATCGAAAATCAGACTGGAAGGAAGGTGAATAGGCTACGAACTGACAATGGCCTAGTGTATTGCTCGAAGGAGTTCGAGAGGTACTGTTCGAAGCACGGTATTGCGAGGCACAAGACAACTCGAAGAAGACTCACATTATCTCAAGAAGGATACTTGATGAAAGTTCTTGAGAGGCATGGAATGAAGGATGTAAAGCCTGTGCTCACTCCGTTAGCAGCTCATTTGAAGTTGAGTGCTCCTGGAAAACTCGACGAGGAGGAATCGGAGCTTATGAGAGGTGTTCCTTATGCGAGCATTGTTGGTTCGTTATTGTATGTTATGGTCTGTATAGGACCGGATCTTACTTATGATCTCACAATGGTTAGTAGGTTCATGGTCGAACCTAGGAAAGAGCATTGGACAGCTCTAAAGTGGGTCCTCAGGTATGTTCGAGGAACAGTTAGGAAGAGTCTAGTCTTCGAGGATAATGGTACGAGCTTGAGGCTCCCAGTCGAAGGATTTGTAGACTTGGATTATGCAGGATGTATGGATACGAGGAAGTCGTTGATAGGGTTAGTGTTCACATCGTATGGAACTACGATTAGTTGGAGAGCAAGTCTGTAGAGGGTAGTTGCCTTATCTTCGATGGAGGCGGAGTACATTGCCTTGACCGAAGCGATTAAGGAAGGTCTGTGGTTGCTCGGGTTTATGAATGAACTGGGGATTGATCAAGGAAAGATAAAGGTTTCTTGTGATAATCAAGGTGCTTTGCAGCTGGTGAAGAATGATGTTCATCATGAGAGAGCTAAGCACATAGATGTGAAGTTCCATTTTATAAGAGATGTGGTTGCAGTCGGAGAGGTCGAGCTGCACAAGGTCAATACTCTCGATAATCCTGCGAATATGATTACTAAGCCAGTTCCAAGTAAAAAGTTTGAGTACTATCTGGAACTGATCAAACTATTGAAGTCGAACTGAAGAGGAGGTGTCAAACCGAGGTGATATTGAGCCTAAGGTGGATAATTGTTGGAGTAGTCTCAATATAACTCGAGGAAGTAGTTCGAGTTGGATAGATATGAAAAAAATATGGTGTATATCTTTTTTCCTTGTTGAACAAGATTTATCCTAATCAGTATTAGATTTGAATATGAATAAATATATTTTATATAGATTTAGATTTAGATATATTTTAACATATCTAGGTTTTATATTCCTTATGTGTTTAGGAATATCTCCCTATAAATACCCCTGCTCCCCACCAATTGTAATTGTTGAATACTTTGTATTTTCTTCAACATAATAATATCATCACCGAGGAGGCTTGATGAGTGGACGTGGAGCATAGCTCGAACCACTATAAATTATTGTGTTCTTTATTTTCTATTAGTTATTTGTGTCTGCAATCGCTTCAATTCACAACAGTTGAACTGGTTGGCTAGACGCCCGTAGGAATCACTGGAGATCTGCTGTGACTGATGTTCTTTCTAAGAGAGTAAGAACACCAATAATATAACTCGAGCTTAGAAGCTGCGAGTCTCGTGTTCAAAAGACGACATACGGTAGGTTGAGAATTAGCCTTGATGATAGAAACACTCGAGTTTCACTTGCGCAGAGTGTCATTGCTATTTCTCGTTTCTGTATATTTCATTCTGAATACTTCGTATATTTATAGAAGTATGAGCATTTCTAATTGTAGCCTTTTAGAGACATTTGAGCGTCGTCCAATCTAATGCGTCTTTTTTCTGACGAGAGTGGCACTTTTCCTGATGTTCTGCTCCTGCTACGACATTTTTTACATAGGATGTTGACATTCTGCTTTTATATCAAAATGACTCGGCCAGTCCGAGGAATCTAAATTGATTCATGCTTCATCAGTCTTTAATAAATCTTCATTCTTAAAAACTGATCTATGATGATTTTTCTGACTTATTCTCTTTTTCTCTTCACGTGAGTGGAAACTGAACTTGTAAACTGGAGACGATCCAGACTGGTGTCGTTGGTCAATTTCTCCGAGTCATCAGCTTTTTGGTTTCAGTTTCGTACACCTATTCTTATCTTTCATTAAAGTTGTGTTATTTCTTTATCACAAGAGTCTCAATCTGAGACATATCATATTTTTAGTATATATGTTTAATGATATGTATAAAAAATAATTAGTTTATTATTAAAAAAATGAAAAAGAACCTTCATAAAACTGAGTTTCTTTTGATCAAATTGGTATTTAGTATAACATTTTATTTAATTGACTGTTCATGCATTTGGATAAATCAAGTTTTTTTAAGCAATGGGTTTATCAATTTAATTAATCCAGATTTTGCCTCTTATATAAATATAATGTTACTCGAATTAAGCCCGATCGCAAAAATAAAATATAAATGTAAGGAAAACAAATTCTCGTTTAGTTTCCCAAAAATTTATTTGAATATAGCTCAAAATTAGTATAAATTGTTTTGTATCTGTGGGAGGCAATTTGAAATAGCTACCAAACAATTGAAATGGTTGAGGAAAACTTTAATAATGGTGGTGGGTGTCATTCTTTGTTGTCTATTTTTTGCAGCAGGTTATAGTTTGTGGATTTTTATTTGGTTTTTGTTAATGTAATTATACTGATTGATAATATGCCTGAAAGAACTAAATTCTGAATATTATTGATTAAATGTTACACATATTATGATACGACGGGGTTCTTACTTCTTATCAGAATATGTTTGCCTCTCTATTTTGTCCTTGCAAAAGATAGAAAAATCAATGTCTGGGATGCAGTTGCAGCGTTAGTTTGCTTTAACTGATTTTATGGTTGCATATTTAGGAGACATGCAGCTTCACAACTTTGCTGGCATAAACAACTTGGCCTTGCATTTGTGCCAAGTCTTGATGAGGGCATATGGAGATTGGCAATCTTTGATTGTGACTTTGATTTTGGGTGGTGTTTTGGTGATACTGATTAGTAGTTTGTATTTGGCCCGACACTTTCTTCTGGTGGAGGAGCGAATGCTGAAACAGATAATAGGGCTTGGGGGGGGGGGGGCATACAAGAAGTATCAAAAAATGACATCCATGTTGATTCCTTCGTTCAAGATATCCATGGCAGAGAAATAGAAGGAGCATGAAGGGATTATCGCATCAGTCTTAGAAATGTATGTTCATATCTACTCTACTATCTTTTTATAGTTGTTTTCTGTTGTTATATATTTGAAATGAATTCTAAGATGCTATCGAGCTGATGTTGCAATTGAATGTTACATAGTAGGAGTATTTATTAACCTGGTTAAACTTGTTGCTAAATAAAGTTGTTGATGCATTGCTTCATAATGTGATGAAATGTGCTATTTTTGTTGAACAAATCCTAAAGCATTTTTAGGAGAGCTTGAGATGACCGTGCGTAAATTTTGTAAAGAATGGTGCTTTGATATCAGTTTTTTAGTCTTTTGTATCAACTCTTGCATTGAATTAAACCTAGAGATTATAATTGTGAACCTGGTGTAATAATGTTGAAGTTGTTAAACATGCAGTTCAATTTGCTGTTGAATGTGCTTTTTTCTTCTTCCTATGCTGCCATACATGATACATCAGCATGGTAAATTGATTTATAACTAAAATTATCTCAATGTGTTTAAAGCACAGTTCAAAAGCATAGGGAAATAGTTATCTTAATTGGTCAATGTAACCAGACTGTATTACTTATGAAAACATGTTACAATATATGAATGAAACTGGCATAACACTCTTTTAACAAATCAAATTGTTTTATGAAGTGTAAAGTTGACTCATCAGTCCTCATTCTAAAGTACTGGCATATTTCTTTAGTATTTGATCAACGAGAACCTTGTACGCTCTTTCTGTAGGATGGTAGCTATCCCAGAATATGTACTTAGAGTCATCTTCACAGATTTTACTGAACTTGTTACACATTATGACCACTTCTATGTCTCCTGTCCCGCAGCATCCTTTGTCACTCACTTCAAACCCTGATTATCCATCCCAACACAAATAAATGAATTTCTCACTACTCTATACATAACAAAAAGTATTTGAATCACTCTTGACTCCCAATAGCAAATATTTTAAATTAACAACAAATGCAGTTGATGTATGTGCATATGTGTGTGTGTATTTTTATTTATTTATTTATTTGTAAATTCACATCAAGTTATAGCCTAGTTTAGATTACTTAGCCGTCCAACAGCTCAAGGAGTTTAAAATAATCTAGCATTTTGTCTAGTATGGGTGGTGCTGCAAGAGGCTCAATTGGATGAATAGGTACCTTCTAGTAGTGTATAATGGGTGATTTGTATAAGCAACATCAATATGTGAATAAGGAAAATAGTAAAATGAAGGATTATGATAACATATAGCTCACCATAATTTTGAGGCTGTTGGATGAGATCCAGAAGAGGGTTATAAATGTCAATATAAACAATCTTGGATTGAGATAAGCTTTTGTTGAGTGAAGTGAGTGCAGATGAGAGCTTGGAATTAACCACTTGTGCAGCCTGGTTTTGATCCTCAGCACACATTCTCAACATTCCTCCTGAAATAGTTCTTTGAAAAGGCAAGCACCCAACTGGTGGAACACCAAAAACAGCTATTCTTCTTGCTCCAAGTTTGTATATTTCCTATAGTTCATTTTTATATAAAACAAATATACATCATAATCAGGTTTAAAACCGGTTTGAGCTTTTGGTCGTGAAGGCATGTCGTGCTTTACTATTTTTTAATTGTGTTACATTTTTACCTGTACGAAGCTGGAAGCTGAGGAGACCATAAGATCAGCGTATGAATCGACATCATATAGCTTTTTACGAATGCCGAAGGTGTAATAAGTATTTGCAAGGTCATCGCTGCCTGCTACCACCAGATGTAAGCCGTTGCTCAAGATTTTGTTAGCCTTTTGTTCCCCAACTTTAGCTTTCAGTATTCCAATGTATTCTTTGAAATGGTTCAACTGATCAGACAATGGTATCGCTGTCTGTTATCACACGAACACATAGTTAGGACATTATATGATATGTAACACCCTTTATTGCGAATGATGTTTCATTTGTTTTCTAAATTCAACACACATATATTGAAGATGTTGCTTCATACAGGGTTAATTGTTTACCACTAACTGAGCAGTTTGAGGGTCATAGCCGCATCCTCCAGAAGCAAAACTGACTCCGGTAGGAAGATCTTTGGCCGTCAAATTGGGATCAAGATAAGCTGGTATAACATCTCTAATTCCGAGTTTTTCAGCTGCAATGCAATAATCAATAGAAACCTTAATGCCATTCAATATACTTACTGGATCTCTATGTTTGTGAGCTATTCATCTGGTAACATTTATATCTCTCTAAGTGAATATGAAATATTTCTTAAGCTATCTAGAATTCTATAACTCAGTTCACAAGAAAACTTAAAATAAACATAGATAATCTCAAAATAAAGATGTAAACGAATCAAACTATTCGTGAACTGTATGAGTCTCGACTCGATAAAACCTCATTCGAGGTCATTTAATAAAACTTGTTTATTAAATGAATTAAAATTGAACTTTATAATATTTAACTCGTGAATAAGTTCGTTAGCTAAAATTAATATGAATTATAAAATTATTAGCTTTATAAACTTAATATTCTTATAATTTAATTGTAACAAATGTGATAAATATTTATATTTATGAGAAAATTCAGATTTTAAGATAAATATGTTTTTTATTTTTTGAATAAATAATTGTTTCTTCTAAACTATAAATATAATAAAAAAGTTTGGAAAATCTAATTAAATTTATGAATTTCAAATATTGGATATGATAGCTGGGAATTCGACTTTTAACGGTAAATAAGTTAAACTTAGAAAATTACTAGTTGGCTCCACTAATAAATTACTACTTAGCTCCACTTATAAATTGTAGTTTTGTATCAATAATGGGCATGGCTCAAGGTGGGTCCCATTTCTTGGGATGCAACTTGTACCATTAAATGAGCTGATTGGGATTTATGCTGAAGCTCATTTTTGGATGAAGTTCAGCAGGTTTGACGATGAAATTATTTGCGCAAAATTTAGTTTCCATCTACAATTCCAATTATCTGTTTAAATGCCGATAATTGATATATAAATAAAATTAATGAACTTAAGAAAGAATTGTTTCTTAAACGTGACAACGAACAAATATTACTTACAGCTAAATTCTTTTTATTTATCGACTGCACTTATGGGTAAGATTTGTAAACAAAATCAAACCTTGTGATGAGTGCAAGTAAACTACAACTGTATATTTCAAATATTAGGGTTCGCTTTCAATTTTTGGGAAGGATAATGCATAGCCATCGTTTGAACATCTTTTTTGTTTCTTATATAAAGTGTCCTAATATGTATAGTTTTATACACATGCACTACATTTAAGTTATATGGAATCTAATTTTATCATATATTTGCATGTATAGATATTGACAACCAACAAGCACACGTGGGCATATTAATGCTCGATGCATTTTTACTAGCATAGCTACATAAGATCACCATTTTATGCAGAATCCATGCAGAATTACTGAATGACACACAACAAATGGAGATATATATATATATATATATATATATATATATATATATATAGAGAGAGAGAGAGAGAGAGAGAGAGAGAGTTTATTTTATACCGATCAAATCTGGGGGAGTCTTGCCATTACCAAACCTGCCGGTGGGAACGCCGCCTTGGAAATCTTTGCCGTAGGGGAGGAAGTTGGCCTTGACGAGCGTCTGCAACGCATTATTATTGCCCTGATCCACGATCGAATCGCCGAAAGCGAAAACCGCCGGAACCGTCACGTTCGGCGGCAGCTTTATCGCCCCCTCACAACGACCCACCATCATCACATGCATAAGCAAAAGCAAAAGCATGGTAGCAAACCAAATCAAACAACTACTCTTCCACATGTTTGCAATAACAAGAGGCTGCATTTTCTTTTCTTCTTTTTTTTTTTGTTTTGGGTTGAGAATTAATGATATGATATTTATATGTGTCTGTGTGTGAGCTTCTTGTAAATTAATTAATGCAGTTTGAATTCAAAATGTATTTAAGTTGATGACCGTGTGTTGGGTGTATAAAAAACTAATATAAGTTAGGGAAGGTCTTGGGTTAGGCGGATCTAAACGATTTAGGCGGGTTTTATCCATTAATCCAAGTCCAAATCCATATAATATATCCTAATTGGGATTAATAAACCCTATTTGGGATGGGTCAACCCATTGGGATAAGATAAAACCCGCCTAAATTGTTTAGGCCTGCATAACGCAAGTTTTTGCCATATAAGTTATATTACTTTTATAGGTTGACGAATTTAGACAATTTAATCCTTTAGGCCCTGTTTTAGCTTTAAAACTTATTTTTAGTTAAATACGAATCAATACATACTCTTCATCCATTAATTAACTTGTTCATAATTTTTTATATATGTTATATTTAAAATATACTATGTTTTTTGTTAGATAACTTAATCTTAAAAAAAAAAAACCAATAAATCATCATGTTTTTATTTCAAACTGTTGATGCTATAAATCTAACCTATTTATTCCATTTCTATTTAGTAGACTTTATTTTTGGCATGAGATCTAATTTTTTATATGTATATGGAATGTTGAGTTGCTAAAAAATTACTTGATGATAGCAAATAGGAGTGAATTTGAGTTTTAGAATTGATCAAGTCTCACATTAGAGGTTTTTATCATTTAATATTTTATATACTTTTATTTTATAATTTATATTTACGAACAATTTGTAATATATAGCTTTTATAGGAATACATTTTGTATAAACAATTTCATAAATATGTAATATGCATGTATAATGAGATTGATGTTCTAGAATAGAGAAAATGAAAAATTGTATGAGCTACGTGTATGAAGCTAAGCGTGCTTCACTGGTGAACAAGCTAGGTAGGTGACAATAATTTAATTCAAAGTGACAATTGCACTAATGATATATAGCCATGCATAAGACTTTATCTACAAATATCATATAATATTATTTTCTTTGTTTACTTGTTATTACTGACTCATTATTTCCACTTCCAACACAGTCATGTTGAACACATCAACTATTTCCAGATCGCTCTAAATATGGCCTTCTCTTTCTCTCAGTAGAATTTAATAAATATTTTTTTATATTCCAATATTTTTACAAACGTAAAATTATTAGATTTTCTTTTTAGCATAAGAAGGTTATTTTCAATAATTAAGAAATTATAATTTCGTGTAATTATAATTTTCTAAAACACTAATGACCTTATAACTGATTATCCAAACTTCAAAAGTACAGATTAAAGCATAAAAATAACATTTTAGATACTGTGGAATGAATTAATGTTATTGTAGTCATTAGTTTTTTATTTAGTATCATCGAACAAATTTTAATATTGAAGATTTCATGTATAAAAACTTTGGATCATTCTAGGACCGCCCAATAAATATATATTAATATTTTATAATTGATCACTGAAAAAATTACAGTTTTATTATAATATAGCGATGCAAATAAATTTATAAACTCAAAGGTATGTCGAACCCACAGGAATAGTACAAAGAAATCATCTCATGTACTGACATAGTTTATCTATTCTTTGTTTGAAAAAATCAAAATTTGAATAGGGTTTTTGTTTTGAAAAACAGAAAATAACTTGGGAATAAAATTCAATAATAAAAAGCACAGATTCTAGAGAAATCATCCAATACAATCCAACATGCATAAACAATCAATCCAAACCCAAAATAATCATTAAGGTGGAAAATCTGATATTTTGGAATTAATTCCTTGGTTGGGCAATTAAAACCTAGATTACTAGAAAGTGAATTTTACCTCTCGGTCTCAAGAACACAATCTAGTCAATCTCAATAAAGATACAGATTTGAAAAACCTACAATTGATTCTTCGTTTTGAGACAGAAACCTATTATATCAAAAATTTATTTTCCTATTATTAATTATCTCCTCTCGGTCTCAAATTAATAACTATAAACCTAATCAAATTTTCATCTTTCGATCCTTCAATTGAGAATAGATTTTTTGGAGTGAAAAACATATAATTTGAACCAAGTTAATTAGGGTTTGAGATTAATCGAATTAACACATGCCAAAAAGGATGGAGAAAACCCTAGAACGTGTTAAGGGTTCTAGTCTAACATAATCGAAATAAACATTGCAATAAACATAAATGAACTTACTTGAATCATTAAAGAAATAGGAACCTTGAATGTCTTGTTAAAACTCCAAAGCTCAATTATTCTAAGTGTAATAATGCATAAAGGAAGATAATTTTCGTGCAGTTGAGTTCTTATTTATAGAGGGAGGAAAAGACCTAATTTGAGTATTGGGTAAAACTAGCCAAAAACTGCCAAAACTGGCCAAAACAGCCTTTTCGGGCCTCTGTGTCGATCGACAGAAATTCTGTCGATCGACACAACCTTTTGTGTCGAAATCCGGGTTGAATTTGTGTCGTTTCTGCACTTTGGTCGTCTGTCTCGATCGACAGAAATCATGTCGATCGACAGGAATGCCTGTCGATCCCCTTCTGTGCAATCTCACGGTTTTGGCCATAACTTTTGCTCCCGAACTCCGATTTACCTGATTCTAATTGTGTTGGAAAGATAATTCAAAGATCTTTCTATTTCCATGCTCCATTAGCTCGGATTCAATGTGCGGAAGAATTCGTGACTGTTCCTTTGAACATCATCTGCTTTTGGTACAGGTTTCCAATGAATTCGGCCTAAAACCTGCAAAAATACCCATCAAAGGCATAACACCCTCTAAAGTAGACTCATGCAAAATAATAAGTAAAAACATAATATAAAACACTTGAAACAATGGAGAAAAATATAGATAAGTGAGTATAAATATGAGCTTATCAATAACCTTCTTTAAGATTTTTACAGAATTATAATACATTGTATCAAGAAAGCACTGCGTTTATTTCCTTTGGATTATATATATTTTATGTACTGACATAATATGCATATGAAAAAACTTTAATATCAAAGTATCAAATTAAATAAAAATTACATGTATATTTATAGATTTAACTTGGTTCCTTGCTTTTACTTTTACTTTTTATGTTTGGAATACGGTGTATGATGGTGGTGAATATGTGATTAGATTTTAATTTATGAATAAAATTAAAATTAAAATATTTGATTGTCCTCAATCAAAGAAAAGAAAGAAAAGAAATCTCAAGCTGTTGAAAGTGCAATGCCTCACAAGATTCATCACAATCAAGGTTCATCAATCCACACCACACAAGCAATTGAAAGAGATAAGATATTCATCAACTTCGGAAGACTCACGGGAAAGTGTATCACTCATCACACAAGTGTTTGGGTTTCAATGAAAGCACTCACAACATGTATGAAGAAATTTCTACCATAGGCTTGCAAGAGTTCTAAAATCTCCACTGCTTATTTGTGCATACAGATCAAGAATAAAGAAGGACTTTGATTGGGTTGTAATGTAGGCTTTTTGTGACAAGGTAGGGAAATATGACTAAGTGACTAAAAAGAAAACATTGAGTTCGCGACTCTCAACATATCAGAATCACCATCTATCAACATCTACCCATCTCCTTAAATATTACAATTCAAACCATAAATAGCTCTCTTTTTTATTTATTTTTTTTACCTAGCCCTTTTATGCTCTTAAAATTTTATTTAATCATTTGAGCTTATAAGGACAATATTCATCATTTTTTTTTATAGAGCTCTCTTTCTTTGCACTCCAATTATAAAGTTTTCTCGTCCACTTTCAAACAATCCACCCTTATTCTTCCCACAGTCTCATAGACAAGACAAAAACCTCCCTACTATCATAGAAATCTTATAAACAAGAAAAAAAAAATGAAGGCTCAAAGGGGCTGACTAAGGATAAAATATTACGAGGGACAGTGTTTGGGATAAATTGGCTAACAAAGATGGCCTAAGATCATTTTCTATCATTGTGCACACTATGCAGTCTCGAAACAGAACAAAAGCAAGTTCTAGAGAAACGAAAACATACATGCGAATCTCACATGAACAAATCAAGGCTCAAATCTCACTTGGGTTCAAAAATTCTTCCTTAGTCAACTTCAATCCACTCAAACATCATGCAAGTGTAAGTTACAATCAGACCCTATCATGCAGTATTTTACATTCATAGACAAATCACCCACAATCAAAATCAACTCAACCAATCAAAGATAGATTCCAAACATTGCACATAATGCTAGAGGGTTCAATTACTTAAAAATTTTCCTCACATAATATCTATATTTTTTTTATTAGGCAAAAATTTAAACACACCAATTCAAATAAATGCAATAAAAAAATAAAGCAAGTAAAGGATAGAAAGTTTGAATTTCTTGTCCACATCCCCCCAAACTTATTTCGAACTCGGAGAGTAAGAAAAAGTTTGAAAATCAGATAAGAAACAGAACCGTACCGGACTGTCGATCTCAGACATCGACGTTTTTATCCACCCGAGGAACTCAGCGCTGCGCGACGAAGATTTGGTGATGCTGACACTTTGTGTCGATCGACAGGAGGCCTGTCGATCGACACAGAGCCTTCTGTCGACTCCTACCTCTGTCAACGAAGTGTTCTCCGTGCACCATGCCTCTGTGTCGATCGAAACAGAGGCAATTCCTCCAAATTTTTTTTTCAAAATTTAAACATCAAACAAATAACAGTTGGGTTACCTCCCAACAAGTGCTTTAGTTAATGTCGCAGCTCGACGATACCTCTTTTTCAGAACCAGGGCGGGCTAGAATGCACTCGTCTTCCTTGGGCATCCACCATGTAGACCAAGCGATCTTGAATGACAGCAGTGAGCTCTGGAAGAGATGGTGTAATTGACAATTTTGCCAACTCATTCCCTCGCTTCCATTCTTGAGCTGCTTGATCTTCCTCTTCTTCAGTCTCTTCCTCTTCATCTTCAATGGAGGTTATTTTGTAGCATTCAGATTGTTGTTGGCTTGTGTCGAGCTTGAATGTGATCCTTTCCTCATTTGCTCGGAGCGTGATCTCACCACCACGACAATCAATCAAAGCAGCACTAGTGTCCAAGAACTCTCTTCCTAAGATCAAGGTGTGCTTCCATCTTCTTTCATATCTAAGACTACAAAATCTGCAGAAAAATTAGATGACCCACACGAATGAGAACATCCTCAATTATACATTTGGGGCGAGACACGGATTGGTCTGCCATTTGCAACGTGATTGTAGTCGGCATCAACTCTCCAATCTTGAGGCGCTGGAAGTTAGAGAAGGGCATCAGGTTGATGCTGACACCAGTGTCGCACAACACCTTCTCGAATGAATTCCCCCCGATCTCGACTGGAATTGTGAAGCACCCTGGATCACTTCTCTTGACTGGAAGTTTCTTCTGAATGACCTGCACTGCTCATGAAGCTTGACTGTTGAATTCTCCACGAAATGTTTCTTCTCACTCATCAGCTTGTGGAGATACTTCATGTAACCTAGAATTTCAGAAAGAGCTTCAATTAGAGGTAAATTAATGCTTACCTTCTTCAAGTTCTCGACAAAGCGTGAGAACTTGGAATCCTCCTTTTGCTTGGCAAAGCGCTGTGGAAAGGGCATCGCAGGTGGTCTGGTAGCTTTGGAACTGGAGGAATTGTGCTGAGGAGGTGGTTGTGACGGCTGGGAAGAATTTGTGCCTGTCTGACCTGCCTGTCGATCGACACACCCATTGCAGTCCTGTCGATTGAATCCTTGTCTGTGTCAAACTCCTCCTCTTGTTCTCTGTCTCGATCGACATGCTGCCTGTCGATCGAGTCGATCGAGACAGAGGATGTATCTGCGGGCTCCTTCTCCTTCTCTCCCCCAAACTTGCTTTGGGGCATTTTCGGACCTTTGTAGCTCGTTCCAGACCTCAAGGCAATGGCATTAACCGATTTGGCCTTCTCAGGATTGACTTCTGTGGTGCTGGGGAGTTGGCCTGGCTTGTGTAGATTGCTCAAGGTAGTAGCAATCTGACAGAGTTATGTATTAAGCATCTGAAGGTGCTTCGTCATATGTTGCATGTGAGTGGACATGTTCTTCACCTCGATTTACACCTTGCCAAACCGATTGTCGGAGCTTTTGATGAACTTGTCAAGTGTCTCCTCCAGCACGGACCTCTTCTTCTCTACAATCTCTCCCCCGGCTCCAACACTGAATCTCGGTGGAGGATTCTCAGCTGCATAAGGGTTAGAATAAGAAAAGCCAGGATGGTTCTTAGCACTGTAATTGCACCCTTGATTGTTGGCTCGGTAGTAGTTGTTGTTGTAACCTCCATTGGCATAGTTCACTTCAGCGGTATTGGAGGTGCTCGAACTGCTTCCTTGGTAGATGTAGTCGGCTTCAATAGGAACAATAGCCATGTTGGGATCTGAAATAGCTGTTACCGAAGCTCTACCGGCCTCCAACTGTTTGAAATCCTCTCTAAGCATCTTCACTTCAACCACCATATCGATTTTCGACGTAGTGGTCACTGCTTTGAGTGCTTACTGCCTTTCAGTAGGCCACTGATGACTGTTGAGTGCCGTGTCTGCAAGAAGTTGCATCTCCTCTTCTCCACTTTTCTTCATGAGAAGTCCTCCAGCTGAAGCATCAACCAATTCTTTTAAGTGAGGGGTTAATCCTTCATAAAAATGGCATACATGCATCTCAAGATCAATCCCATGGTCGGGGCACATCCTCAACAGCTCTTTGTATCTCTTTCAAGCTTCATAGAGGGTCTCATCGTACTTCTGGCTGATGTGAGTGATGTCGGACTTCCTCTTCATGATGACACTGGGCGGGAAGAAGTTGGTGAGGAACTCTGCCCGAAGTTGTGCCCATGTGGCAATTCTGCTCTTGTCCATTCCAGCAAACCAAGACCGGGCCTCATCCCTGAGAGAAAAGAAAACAAACGCATCCGGATGGTGTCTTAAGGCACTCCGTTCTGCTTGATTGTGTCGCACACCTCGATGAACTGATTGAGGTCGCCGTACGGGTACTCAATGGCCTTCTTTGCATACTGGTTCTGCTGGACCATCTGAATCAGGCCTGTCTTCAGCTCAAAGTTATTGGCATCAATGCCAACCTGGAATCCCGACTCCTCTCTCTGTGGCAGGAAGCGATCAAGTATGGATCTTCGAGGCACCACAATCTGTCTTTCGTGATTTCCTCCATTGTTTAGGGTTGCCAGTCTAGCAGCCTGCTCTGCTTGAACTGTTTGTACTACTTGAAGTTGCTCCCTGAGTTGTCAGACCTTATTCATGAACTGTCTTTGCTCCTCGGGAGTCATGTTTTGGAGTTGTGCTTCTGGTGGTTGCTCCATCTCAGGCTCTCTTTTCTTGTTCTTTCCTTTGCTTTTGTTTCTCCTATAGGTAGCTTCAATTTCTAAATCGAAGGCTTCAAGATTCTTCCCCCGAGCTCTTGTGTTCATGCACCTGAAGAGAAAACAGAAAAACTGAGAATCAATCTCTGTGTCGATCGACAGGGTGACTGTCAATCGACACGGATGCTGCTCCTGTGTCGATCAACAGAGGTTCTGTCGATCGAAACAGAAGCAAAAATTGCACACACGCACGCGAACAGAAATTAAAAACTCAATCCAGAAAATATCAAAACAATCCAATAACAAGATAAAATCTGACTATCCCCGGCAACGGTGCCAATTTGATCACTGTAAAAATTATAGTTTTATTATAATATAGGATGCAAATAGATTTATAAACCCAAAGGTATGTCGAACCCACATGGATAGTACAATGGAATCATCTCATGTACTGACATAGTTATCTATTTTTTGTTTGAGAAAATCAAAATTTGAATAGGGTTTTTGTTTTGAAGAACAGAAAATAACTTGGGAATAAAATTCAATAATAAAAAGCACAGATTCTAGGGAATCATCCAATCCAATCCAACATGCATATACAATCAATCAAAACCCAAAATAATCATTAAGGTGAGAAATCTGATATTTTGGAATTAATTTCTTTGTTGGGCAATTAAAACCTAGATTATTAAAAAGTGAAGTTTACCTCTCGGTCTCAAGAACACAAACTAGTCAATCTCAATAAAGATACAGATTTGAAAAACCTACAATTGATTCTTCCTTTTGAGACAGAAACCAATTATATCAAAAATTTATTTTCCTATTATTAATTATCTCCTCTCGGTCTCAAATTAATAGCTATAAACCTAGTCCAATTTTCATCTCTCGATCCTTCAATTGAGAATAGATTTTTGGAGTGAAAAACATAGAATTTGAACCAAGCTAATTAGGGTTTGGAATTAATCGAATTAACACATGCCAAAAAGATGGAGAAAACCCTAGAACGTGTTAAGGGTTTTAGCCTAACATAATCGAAATAAACATTGCAATAAACATGAATGAACTTACTTGAATCATTAAAGAAATAAGAACCTTGAATGTCTTGTAAAACTCCAAAGCTCAATTATTCTAAGTGTAATAATGCATAAAGGAAGATAATTTTCTTGCAGTTGAGTTCTTATTTATAGAGGGAGGAAAAGACCTAATTTGAGTATTGGGTAAAAATAGCCAAAAATTGCCAAAACAGGCCAAAACAGCCTTTTCAGGCCTCTGTGTCGATCGACGGAAATCCTGTTGATCGACACAACCTTTTGTGTCAAAATCCGGGCTGAATTTGTGTCGTTTCTGCACTTTGGTCCTCTGTCTCGATCGACAGAAATCATGTCGATCGACAGGAATGCACGCGTCGATCCCCTTCTGCGCAGTCTCACGGTTTTGGCCATAACTTCTGCTCCCGAACTCCGATTGACCCGATTCCAGTTGCGTTGGAAATATAATTCAAAGATCTTTCTATTTCCATGCTCCAATAGCTCGGATTCCATGTGTGGAAGAATTCGTGACTGTTCCTTTGAACATCATCTGCTTTTGTACGAGTTTCCAATGAATTCGGCCTAAAACCTGCAAAAAATACCCATCAAAGGCATAACACCCTCTAAAGTAGACTCATGCACAATAATAAGTAAAAACATAATATAAAACACTTGAAACAATGGAGAAAAATATAGATAAATGAGTATAAATATGAGCTTATCAATAACCTTCTTTATGATTTTTACAGAATTATAATACATTGTATCAAGAAAACACTGCGTTTATTTCCTTCGGATTATATATATTTTATGTACTGACATAATATGCATATGAAAAAACTTTAATATCAAAGTATCAAATTAAATAAAAATCACATGTATATTTATAGATTTAACTTGGTTCCTTGCTTTTACTTTTATTTTTTTATGTTTGGAATACGGTGTATGATGGTGGTGAATATATGATTAGGTTTTAATTTATGAATAAAATTAAAATTAAGATATATTATGTAAATATATATTTAAAAGTATATATAAATAATAATAAAGATATATATATTAAAAAAAAATTGGGGTGTAAGTGTACCCCAATCTACCATTTATACGCCTATTATATATGATCACAACATTCAACATGCATATATATGTAAGATGTAAAAATAAGGATACATAATTAAATTCAAGAAAAAATTAATTAGTCGTCCATGCAATTTTTATGTATAATTCCGTATTAATCTACATTGATTTGAAAGTTTTTTGGATTTGAAATGACACACAAATTTCGACACTAATTAAAAATTGTCATCGCAATGTTGGTTGGTCCAGACTCCAGAAGAATCATCTTCTGCAATTGCAATAGAAACCAGTTTGGTGAGCTGCCTCTCTTTTCAACCATTTTTTTATTGCATAAACAAAAGAGTATTTTATTCATGATGATGAATTGCATTAGATTCTTTTTATGGAAATTATTTAAACTATAAACATAAAAAAAAGGAACTAAACTGGTTATATTTCTTTCTCGCTGATTATTATGAATGGAAAATTAGTTGGTGACCTACCAACCACGCCGAAATCAGTATTATTTGGAAATTAAGGCGAGTCAAAATTTGATTCCGAGAACATGCATGAGAATTCTCGCTTGTACGCGTGGAAATAATCTGAGTTATTTGATTTTCGACTCGATCAAGACTCATTTGTTAATGAGTTAAATTTAAGTTTCACAATATTTAATTTGACGATTGTGAATAAGTTTGTTTAGGAAAATAGTATTAAATACAAAATTATTAACTTTATTAAACTTATATAAAATTTCTTAATAAGTGTTGGTCCCAAATGTCTAGTTGATAAATTTATACACAGTCAGTTTACCATTCATATAGTATTCATGAAACTAAATCTGAGTGGGTAAGTGTGGGTGGGTGGATCCAAATTCAGTTACAAAATATTTTATCTTAATGTTTTTCATTTATTAGAGAACTTCGAGATATACTCCATGAGTCGAAGATACTTCAAAGCTCAAAATAAAGCAAGAATAAGTACAACTGTAAATCAACATAAAAGGATTATAATAATTTAGAATCTTAATATTCCTACATCCACTCTTTTTATTGTCAAGAATGAATGAATTCTACTATTTAAATTAAACAAACTTTACAACAAAAAAAAAATTATGTTGACCGGAGTCTCAACTTTATCCAATCATAAAGTATTCTGATCTACATTCTTTTACACCAATGTGTTAAACTTCACATCTAAATCACCTCTCAAGCAATAAAAAAAATTATACGCATATATAACATGAATGTGAACCCCCCCAAAAAAAGGTTTATTCATTCTTGGCCCAAATAAATAAAATAGATTTGTCATGTGTCATTAAAGACCAGGCCCAACATCAAATAAGAATATCTGGTGCAACTTTAAATAAAATAGATAGGTAATGTATTCGTTTTATTTCATATTATTTATTAACAAAAAAGTCCTAGCCCAACATTGAATAAAATATCTGGCCCAACTTTTAATTCAATTAAAATACACAATTATTCAATGTTAATTATGTGCATATCATGTATTGATTCGAGTTATTCAATTACCTGTTTGACCATGAGAGAATATTGTCTTGCCTAGTTACATTTACAAGATTTCTCTATGGCTGATATGTGTAATCTAAAACTACTACTTCGCACATACTACTACAATTTTTTGTTAGAGCCCGTTTTCAACAGTCTTTATGATATTGTTTCTTTTGCAAAGAAAATGGTTGAAATGAAGTACAAAAATTCTTTTGATTTGTTTTATTGATTTATGGTGTTAGCATTGGTCTTACCAGTCACAACAACTTTTGAAAAGTCATGGAGATGAATTTCTTTCAAATTGTTTGATATGTTACATTGAGAAAAGAGTTTTTTCAAATGTTGAACTGAAGTAATTTTACAACGGTATCAGAGCATGACATCATAGAGATATCATGTCTAATTCTTGTTCTTACTAAGTATCAAATTTATTTGTCACACATTACTACTAGTATAAAAACTATTTATTTTAAATTTTTTATATTAAAATATTTTAATTTACTTTTTTTATATTATATTGACAACATGGTGCAGCCCCACGGCAAGTAGATCATGTATTCGCCATTGCTCTCAAGGATGATCTTTTTTTCTCTATAATACCTATTGTAAAATTAATATGATCTCGTGCTTCAGCTGCACTGAGGTACTAGAACTTCAAAAGATTAGAACTTTAAAAAAAAATTGGATGAGAGATGAGGAAAAGATCGGATGCTCAAGAGTTTTTAAGAGTTCTTTTTGTTGAAGCTTTTATAATGATCAAGATGATAAAATCAGAAGATTAATGTATTTGTCAAAGTTTTTAAAAAAGTTGATTATCTACTCTGAAAAGGGTTATTTATAATGTGCCTATGGAATAGATTTGTAAACACATCAACACACTCTCTCATGCTTAACCATAGTTGTTTGTACTTTTCCTATCTATTTTCCAATTTTTTTGTGAAGTGACCCTTGGACAAGCTTTTTACTATTCACATTATACTAGTTGGACAACACTCCCTAGGTAAGCTATCTCAGAGTTGATAAATCAACTCTCGATCTTCCTCAATTTTTTTTTTTTGACTATTGATTACTTTATATCTTTCGATGGACTTAATAATTTTCCTCTAATGTACCGTCTACAACTGTTTCCTCCTTGCCTTCAGTTGAGAGTCATTCCGACTTAGTCATCGACTTTAGTTTCCTAGCTTGGTTTTCTCAGCGTGCAAAGGATAAAATCAAGTTAGATCTAACTAATCTTGACTAAAAGTCTATGTACTTATCAATTTTTTATACAATTTTCAGCTGATGAAAGTTTCTAACATATCATAAAAATTATATAATTCCTAAATAAGTACATTAGATTTTTAACAAGCTGAAAATCAAGATTCTATTATATTAATTATAGATTTTTTACATAAAAAAATATCTTGTATTTCAAACTAATGAATTTTCTCACTACCTAAATATAATTAATAAAATTTAAATTAACAACTTAAACGATTTTTTTTATCAAGTTTGATTTGAATAATTCAATTCATTCACAATCTACGTAACACGTCATCCTTTAATTCAACTTATAATTAATGAATTTAGATGTTTTGTAATATTGTTGAGATGTACCAAACGATGCATTAGTTGTAGGCAAATTCTCATTACACGGTATCATTATTTTTATTGTGAGACGAATTTAATAAAATGATATGTGTCTTTATTGCAAATGATGTCTCATCATTTTTATTATGAAACGAATTTAATGAAATGATGTGTTTCTTTATTGCAAATGATGTATTTCTTTGTTGCAAATAATGTAATTTTTAAAAATAAAATAATGTATTTAATTTATTGAAATGATGTATTAAGGTCCGTCTCACAATAAAAAAATGTTGATACCGTCTCTTAGGAGACCAACTTTTAGTTGTAAGTTGTAACGAGTATTCCAACAAATGGGACAAATATAGAAAGGAAAATATACAAATATATCTCAAACTTTGAATGAGTTCTCAATTTTATCCCAAACTTTTCAATATAACAATTTCGATCTTAAACTTTGAATGAGTTCTCAATTTTATCCCAAACTTTTAAATATAACAATTTCGGCCTAAACTTTAAATTTTTTCCCACTGTCAATATTTAAACATAGAAAATCTTACATGGACACACATATTTACATATCATACTATATTAATCTTCACTGTATATTCTACCTTTTTTTAGTAAGATAATTTTTTTAAAGAATATTATTAACGTGAATAATTTATTTTAAAATAAGATCTAAGATAATAATTTAAATATATTTGTTCTAATATTAAAACGAATAAAGACATAAATCAAGTCATATCTTAATAATTTATCAAATACATTTATCTAAATTTCTTTATATTTAATAAAAATATCATGAGTTTTATGAAAATATATTACTCTAAAAAATTTCTTATTCTTAATAAATACTTCATAAATGTCATTCGTCATAGAATGACATGGAAGAGTAGTGTCTGCGAAAGGTTTTTGTGCATGACATGTAATTATTTGTATCCATATGTAAGATTTTTTATGTTTAAATATTGATAAGTGGGAAAAAAATTCAAAGTTTAGGCTAAAATTGTTAAATTTAGAAGTGTGGGATAAAATTGGGAACTCATTCAAAGTTTAAGCCTGAAATTGTTATATTTAAAAATTTGGGATAAAATTGGGAATTCATCCAAAGTTTGGGATATATTTGCATATTTTCCTAATATAGAATAACTTATTTATAAATTAAACAATTAAAAAAAAAAAGCTAATACCTCATAACGCCAGCTAAATTATTTTAGTAGGTGGCACTTTAATTGAACCTTAATTTAAAGGGAAATGGAGAAACAAAAAATACACAACACACTAATATGATAATTTATTGACGTAAAATAATTCATTTATTCAAACACAATCCTAAGATTTTTTATAAAAACCTTATTGACCCTTGAATATTATTTGTATCAGTTCATATATAGTTTCTTTAAAAAGTCTTTAAAGCTTATATTTTCTTAAATCAATTATAAAAAAAAATGAAAAAGCGATTGGGCCAGGACACGTTAAGGAGAAGAGTTGCACACATAATAGAGTTTGTTAAAAAAAAATAAATAATAACGTCTCGTTTTTTGGCTATCTCAACAAGTTTTTCCCACAAATAATAACACTATCTATATAAATATATGAAACCAAAAATATGGGAAAAGGAAAATGATAAAGAAGTTACGCGTCCTTATTTGCTTACCACGTTTACATAGACTTTGCAAATTAAACTACATATTTGAGTTTGATTTTATTATGGTATGCAACAACTCAAACCGTGTATATAAATATTCATGCGCATATATATTATTTATCATCAAACAATCTTCGTGAAAAATGGTTTCATTCAGACAGTCTTTCTGCATTGCTCTCCTCCTCATTCTTGCCTTGGGTATAAATCACATTACTTGTAGCTCATGATATATCAAAATAAATACAATTGGTACGTATAATATGATATAATTGAATTCGAGTTTGAATATGATTGCGTATGGATAATGCAGGAGCGGAAGAGGCAGTGAGCAAGAGATGCACAGCAGCAATAGGCACGTGCGGCGAGAGAGTGTGTTGTTCGGCAGTAATGTGCGGCGAGGAATGTTGCGGATTCAAATGCGACATTAGATACGAATCGCTCAATCCGGTGCCGTCTTGTTCTTTTATCGGCTCACAACAGCTTTGCGCTTGCACTTTTGATTGTTGACATTGTTTATGGAGTTAAATAATAAATAAATTCCTTTTTCAAAATATCATTGCAGCTTTTAATTTATTTATTTATTTATGTCCAAATATATCATTTGATCTATAAAATATTATCGGCAGTGTTTCAATTAATCTATTCAAAATGAAGAGATGGCCTGGATTAATGCATAATTAGAGAGTCCGGCCCATTAGCCATCAGGGCCTAGGCGTGTGCTTTTTTTCCAAAATATCTAAACCCTCGAATGCGAATCAATTTATATTCCCAAATCCCAATAGATAAATTGATATTCAACCTTTTCTTTTCCTCTTAAATTTACTTATCATCATCATTATTATTATTATTATTATTATTATTATTATTATTATTATTATTATTATATTTTAAATTTCTTATTTTTGTGATTATGTTTAGTTTATCTTATTACTTTTAATACTATTTATATTATTATGTTTTAAAATATTAATATTAATCTTATTTAAATGCATATTTTTATAATTTTTTATTTATATACTATCGAATTAGTATATATTGGTCATACTGATATTTTTTATTTAATTTGATTAACGTGTGATTGACCATATGGTTCACTGAATTTTGTTTGATTACTAATAATATAATCATTAAGTTTCTTTAGTTAATTGAATTCAAAAAATATACCAACAACTCATCAGTTTTTGGGTTTCAAATAAGAAAGCTGGTGAGACAAAAACTGGTAAGTCAAGACATTCTTCGATCGCCTGATGGTTCGAATGTTAAATAATCCTACGTCCATTCTTCGATCGTCAGATATATCAAAAACTCACTAAACAAGTCGCAACAAGATGTAACAAGTCTCTTCTGATTTTTCGAATTCCAAGCAACCTCATGCAATGAACTTTACCACTAACACGCTATCTTCAACAATCGCTAGGTTCACCGATTGACTTCAACTTTCAAGCTTTAGCACGAACACGTTGCTAGGCATGATACATGGACAAGTTGTGAGTTTGAGTTCTTCACAGAGCATAGTGATTGGTTGGTAGTCGGGTAGACTCTTGACAAATTAGCACGTTTGTCTTGAATCTAGAAGCACTTGAGAAGAGTCCAGACTCCGGTAAACTCAAGCTAAAAAGCTTTGAGTCTCGTTTAAGAACACGGAATTAGAGTAAGAGAGATGATGACTTTGATTGCAGATGGTAGCTTGTTCTTGTATTGAAAGTTGATAACTTTCTCTCTATCGATCTCCAAGTGTATTCATATAGGAGAGATAAATATTCAAATCCAATTTGAATTCTAGCCGTTGTGGTTAAGAGTGTTCATCTCTGTTCTGACACCTAGCACACTCTTTGTTTCTTTTGAAGCTCTTCGGTCGGGACTATAAGTTAATCCAAAATATCTTCGGACTTACTAGTTAAAACCTTAGTTCTTTTTGTTTTCTCTGTTGACAATTGTCTTTACTTGGCTGACAATTTTTTTTTTTCAAACTTTTCTTTAACCCTTTATTTTGATTCGTGATTTACCAGTTGAGCTAATGTCACTGGGACTAGTTGTAAACCAGTTTCCCGAGCTAATTCCTAGTCTATTATAATTAAATAAATCTATACAAGATTATAAATATCAAACCACTCAAACTTATCAATCTATTCTAGTCAATTCTACACATAAGACTGATGAGTGTGTTGATTGCACATCAAAACTATAAAATACCCTAACAATTACAATATACATATTAGTTTTAAATTAATAATAGAAAAACTTATATTAATTTTTAATAGGGAAAACTATCGATTTTATTACAAACTATTCAAGTTTTCTCAAATATATTACAAACTGTGCATATTATCAAAAAATATTACAAACTATCGATTTTGTTTCAAATCTATGATGGGAGCAAATTTCCGGCAACGAAAAATTGACATGGCACGCCGGAAGACACGTCAGCATTCATATTGCCACATAAGATAATAATTAAATAAATAATTAAATAAATATATTTAATAAATTAAAAAAACAATATTTTTTTTCCAAAAAAAAAAAGCATAAGTCTCATATGCGTACCCCACTTGCTGAAAGAAAAAAAGCTGTACCCAAATTTCACGTAAATCCCCTCCCCCAAAATTTCTAAACCCTATTTCCTTTTTTCAAAAATTTCCCGCAACCACAAACATGAACAAACAACAAAAACTCATTTCATTGTTCCCAATTCTATAATAAGTGGATGGAAGATTTTTAAAGTTTGCATTTGTCTCTTCGATCAGCATTTGTGTTAGCTGTGAAAGGTAATATATTTTGTTCTACTACTTTGATTTCTACCTATTATAAATGTAAAACTACAATTGCTCGGAAAAATTTTTAGTTGTTGGAGTATGGCTTATGAGTTTGTATTATTCTGTTGTGGGATGTATCATGTACTACTTAGTTCTGGACATGCAAATGGTGTTGTGACTGTTGTGGGAGGCATTGTAAAATTGGGAGTTCGGCATTCATATTGTAAAATTGGGATTTCTGAATTTCTCCTATTTCAAATTTTTTTTTTGAAATAGGGTTATGCTTGATGGATTTTGATGGGTTAATTACACTAGAAATTTATCATGGAGGGACATTTGAGGGAAACAATTATGTTGGTGGTAAGATCCATGTAAGCAAAAAATATGAAATTGATTTGTTAAGTTATGATGAGCTTGAGACATTTCTGCGCTTAAATGGATATGTTAGTTCTCTTAAATATGCCTTGAGAGATTTGAGTTTGTCTGAAGATTTCCACTTTTTCCATGATGAAAGAAGTTTAGAAGATGCATTGTACTTGCATGTGGATTATAAGCCCTCTTTGATTTTGAAAGTGTATATTGAGGCTACTGTGGGTGATTTAACTATGGTGAATGAGCTTTATGAGTCTTCCAGTCTAAATAAAAATCAGGGTGAGACACTGAATGTGGCTGTAAATTTAATTGAGTCAAGAACAGGAGATGAAGATGAGAACAATGAAGAGGAAAAAAATTGTTCAAGTGATAGCATTGAGAATTCATATGAAATAGAAGACGATGATCTATTTTCAGATGATGAAGAGCTGTATAAATTAGAAAAAAAAATAAGAAATGATCAAGAGACAGAGGCCAAAATTCTAGAGGTACAAAATCTGAACCAAGAATTGAATGGCCAATAATCAGAGTATGAGGATTCTGACACTTCTGCTGCATCAATAGACTCCGATGAAGATGCAGATTTTATTGTGAAGAAGAAGCGTGAAAAGCCTTTGATTTATGACAAAATGTGCGATCATAAGAAGCTGAAATTCGAGATTGGCTTCAGATTCAAAGATTTTGATGAATGCAAAGAGGGGGTGAGACTGTGGGCAATTGTGAATGGGAATAATATACGGTGGAAGCAAGCAAGCAGAGGTAAACTTGAAGCTATATGTGAAGATGGTTGCCCATGGAGGTTTTATGCAAGTAAGCTGCATGGAGAGCCTACATGTGTGATTAAATCATACACTGGAGAACATAGATGTGTCAGAGCTATCTCCAATAGACAAGCAACAAGCAAATGGTTGGCAAATGTCATATTTCCTGCCTTGAAGAAAAACTCAAACTATAGTGTCAAAGAGATGGCAATGGATATCCGATCTACGTATGGTATATTCGTGGGAAAAAAACTTATGCTATAGGGCCAAAGCCATAGCAATTGAAATGTTGAGAGGCTCATATGAGAGCCATTATTGTCAACTCAGATCTTACATTTCATATTTGCCAGCTAAGGACAAGAGTGGAAGGTTTGATTTGAAAACTTATCTTAACAAAGGTGATAAACCTGTGTTTTAAAGACTTTACATAGGATTTTCAGCCTTGAAGAATGGTTTCATGGTGGGTTGTAGAAGTTTTTTAGGCTTTGATGCCTGCTTTCTTAAAACTGCTCTTAGAGGTGCAATTTTAGCGGCAGTTGCAAAGGATTGCAACAACAAGATGTATCCCATAGCTTGGGCTGTGGTAGAGAAGGAGAATGAAGAAACGTGGACATGGTTCTTTAATATATTATTTCAAGAGTTGAACATTATTGATGGCAATGGATGGACTTTTATGAGCGACAAGCAAAAGGTATTATTTTTAATTATTTAATTGTCTTACTTTTATCTTCTAAGATAATTATAAATAATCATATAAGTGGTGTACTTGCAGGGTTTATTTAATGGGATTCAGAAGTTGGTGCCGAATGAAGAACACCGACACTGCGCCAGACATGTATATGCTAATTTTAGGAAATTACATTCTGTGGAAAAATCCAAGAAGTTGTTTTGGGAATCAGTCATGTGCACAAATGCACTTCAGTTTCAAATGAAAACAGGTGAGATTAAGGTTGCATCTGAAGTTGCATATGATGATTTTTTTTTCAAGACAACCTCAATCATTTTGCAAGTCATTAGTATCATTGCAAGCAAAGTTTGATGTTGTTGATAACAATATATGTGAGTCATTTAATTCCTACATAGTGAACTTTAGGGATAAACCTATCATAGAAATGTTGGAGGAAATAAGAAAGCATTTGATGAAGAGAATGCATGATATTGGTATTGAGTTGCAAAAATGCACAAATATCTTATGTCCTAATATTAGGAAAAAGATAAAGAAGATTCAGGTCCATGTAAAGAGCTATGACTTGATCCCCTCCATTGATAGAAAGTATGAAGTGTATAGTTTGGTAAACAAATATGAAATCTGCATGGTTGACTTGGAAAAAAGAGAATGCAGTTGTAGATGGTGGGCATTGACTGGAATTCTTTGCGTGCATGCCCTTACATGCATATTTTATCTTCGGGAGGATCTCGTGAACTTTGTTGATAGATTCTATTATAGGGTGAATGTCATTGATATGTATAAGAATGCATTGATCCCTATGGGTGGCCCTTTAGAGTGGCCTGTTATAAATGAGCCGCCCATACTTCCCCCTGAATATATAAAGCCCCCGGGAAGACCAAAGAAAAATAGGAGAAGAGACTATACTGAGGAGGTGAAGCATAGCAAAATCAAAAGGCCCAAAACAGGAATAAGGATGTCATGCCGTATATGTGGGCAATTTGGTCACAACACTAGAACATGTTCTGAACCTGCGCCAACTGCGAATCCAGCCACTAAAGTAATGCCGAAGGTAATATAATAGTGATATTTCTTCAGTGCTACAATATAATTTGAAATATTTATTAATCTAACTATTATTTTTCAGCGCAAAGTTGGAAGGCCCAAGAAAACTGTTGAAGTTTCCGTTGACGCTACAAACACTTCGAGACCTTTAGTAAACTATTTCTCTTAATTCTTGTGATAATTTATGATTTATTGCACATTAATAATTTTTTTATATAAATATTTATTGCAAGACTGCAAGACAAATGAAGATTACTGGTGTGCAAGAGAAAGATAATCAAAGATCTCAAGGGGATGATGCTAGTAGATGAAACCCAAGTCAAGCTTAGTGATATTGATTTTGTCTTCACCTAATATGGAGAAATATTCCCAAGTTGTCTGATTGAATTCAAACAATGCTAATTCCTTGTATAATTTTGAAACACCATACTTTATTTTGCTTAATGGTTGAATTGGATCAGGTAGAATTTGCATCAACCTTATTCTAGTTAGATTTTCAACATTGCTTTTATAAAATTATGAATTTTTATGTGTTGTTGTTTATTATCTGAAATATATGTGAAATTTATTATTTGGCTATCAATAATTGTAAATAATAATTATTGTAATTGAGAGGCGAGAATAGATTTTTGATATTTTTCTTTGACCATTTTATATCTTTTTAAGTATAATTAAATAATAAATTCTCATTTATTTGCCATTAAATATTGCAAATGAGCGACAGGAGCATAGGATTTCATTTTGTTGCCATTTTTTATTTTTTAGTTTATTAAAAAGATTATTTAAATATTTTAAGCACATTTATATATTTATTTAAATTTTTAAAATTTTAAAATATATAAAAATATATTTTCTAAAAAGTTTGAGCATTATATATATATATATATATATATATATATATATATATAAGTTGCAATATAATTGAGAAAATAACAATAGTTTATAATATATTTGAGAAACTCTATACGTTGACGTGTAATTTTAGAAGCGCTGGCGTGTCTTCTGGCGTGCCATGTCAATTTTCCGTTGCCGGAAATTTGCTCCCATCATAGATTTGAAACAAAATCGATAGTTTGTAATATTTTTTGATAATATGCATAGTTTGTAATATATTTGAGAAAACTTGAATAGTTTGTAATAAAATTGATACCTTTCCCTTTTTAATATATACAGTTGAATCGCGGACTCCAAATTTTCATCAAATTGGACTCTAAACCAATTGAATAGAGACGGAAACAGGCATCTATCGCCACAAGAAATAAATAATCCAACTCAAAAGCTTCAACAAATCAATTTTTGTTTGTCGATTGATCTTAAATTTGTATCATTTCTTTAAACTTAATTAACGCACAAATTTGATTAACATTTACATTAATTATAAAAATTAAGTTTCGAATTCTGATCATATTACTGTTGGGTTGCCTTGATATCATTTGATGCATGCATCAGGATGATTTATCACACTACAAAAAAATTAAAAATTAGCGACAGATTCGCTACCAAAAAAAAGAGTCGTGAATTAGCGACGGACTAACGGCGGAATTGTGATGGAATAAAATTTTAAATTTTACGACCGAATTTTTTGTCGCAAATTTTAGCGACGAAAAACTCCGTCGCAAGATTCTTTATTTTAAATATATATATATTTTTTTATTACACGTATTAAATGAGTCGTGTGTTTGGTTCAGCGGTAATGCGCGCAATTCGTATGCTAGAGGTGCCGAGTTCTAATCTCCTTGGAATGCTCAACGAGATCATCAACTACGTCTAATATCTGCAAAGACAAGTAGATGTAGAATAAATCATCAACTACATCCAATCTCTGTAAAAGACATTTTTTTTTGTCTATGAAGCTGGCTGCAATAAACCTAAGGCTGGATTTTCTTTAGTAATTTAAAGCATTCGATTGCTATAAATTCCTAAAGAAAATTATCAATATATAGGTCACAATCTTAGATTTGTGTATAAAACTTGTAGGAATCAAAATTGCAATCTCTCATCTCAAAGTGGTGAGCCCTTGTTTTCTCTCGATAATATCAGAGTTTTCGGATGTTAAATATTTATATTTTTAACATTAAAGTCTGACATCTCTCATGTTAATGTTATACTTTCCTGCCGTATAGTGTTGGGAATATTGTACCCCTTTTAATCTTATTATTGGTATTGGTTTTGGCGCATCAAAGCTAGATTATCTAGTCTCTAGCAACTTAGAAATATGATTAAAGTGTAAAAGTCCTGTATAGGATAATTCTGATCGAGTTGTAATAGAGTTAGAAAAGATTGTTGAAGTTTGCTGAAGGATTCAACAAAGTACGAGAAGATTTCTAGAAGACTCAAGCAAAGTACGAGAAGATTACTAGAAGACTCAAGCAAAGTACGAGAACATTATTAAAGGATTCAGCAAATACACAAAGGTGTCGTCCTTGGTTCGAACTCAAGTCTATAGCCTTCGACCTCCACCACCCACTTCAACAATCTTCCTGAGAGACAAGGTTTTGAAAACACGGTTCAAAGTGGATAAGAAGTTACTATTTTGATGGGGTGCACCTCGAAGTAAGGTCCAACTTTCGGTCTGCTACGAACAAACAACCTTGAAGCTCGCATAATAACACTCCTTAGCGGTGTTCTGCTCTCCTTTGATCGTGTGGATTCCCTTTGGAGTTGGAAACTTCACGACTTGATGATAAGTAGATGGTACGATCTTAAGTTAGTGAAGCCAGGGCCACCCTAATACGGCGTTGTAGGCACTTGGTGCTTCGATCACCATGAATGAGATGTCGTGGTGACCTCCTCCGCAATAGGTAGGTAGGGTCACCATCCCGATCGTCATTTGAACTCCCCCATTGAAGCCAATCAATGGGGTCAGGCTTCGCACTATCTTTTCTTCGGGGATCCTCATTTCTTTCATGGCATGTTGGAACAAGATATTGTCCGAACTCCCATTATCAACTAGAATCCTTTTGACGAGGTAATCAGAGAGCATTAGAGAGATCACCAGTGAGTCATCATGTGGATGGTTGAGCCCGACATTTCTTGGTTAGAAAATTCGATCGGAGCATGCGTCGGTTTACTCCGAGGGGCCACAACTTCTTCGCGGGTTAGCCTTCTGGCTTTTTTGGCAGTAGATCGGGTTACGTCGCTGATTTTTGAACCACCGGTGATGCAGTTTATGGTACAAACTGGTACGAGTGACCAGGTGGCTGATCCCATGTTTCTCCATGATTGTTTGGACTGTTTATCCCGGCTCTACATTCATTTCCCCTTATCTGTCAGAAATTCAGCCAACAACCCCTTCTTAAGGAGTTCGATTACCTCTAATCGTAGGGCGCGGCAGTCTGCAGTGGTGTGCCCATGATTGTTGTGAAAATCACAAAACTTCTTGGTATCTCGCGTAGAGGGATCAATTTTTATCTTTTACGGCCACTTGACTTTCTCTGGCATCTGGCGAAGCACATTGTGAACTAAATCTACTGGCTCAATCGAGAGGGTGTATTCGGTCACATACAAACTCATCTTGTTATCCTGCGGTGGCCTACTATACGGGTGCAATCTTGTGGGACATCTATCACGAGGCTCACGCCATTGATCCTCTTGGGTTCTCGACCTACCGCCACATCGGCATGCCTTTCTGTAAGGCTCATCTTCTTCCCACCTAATCAGCGCCCATGCTCTGTTGAGCATGTCGTCCATGGTTTGGCAGGGATAGATCGATGGTTTGCTATAGAGGTCCGAATCCACATCCAAGCCCTTTGTGAAGACCCGCACCGCATTGTTGTTTGGGCAGTTTGGCACAGTAACTAATTCTTTCTTAAATTTTGACAAATATGCCCTTAGGGGCTTGCCCGGCTTTTGGATCACCGCATACAAATCATCGGGGTGTTTATCGAGCCTCCGACTCTCCGAATACTGACGAAGGAACAACTGGTGCAGCTTAGTAAATGTGGAAATGGAGTTCCTCAGCAGGTTGATGAACCACTGAAGTGCAGGTCCGCTGAGGCTCGAGCTAAAGCTTTTGCACATGCAAGCCTCTCGCTGTGTACTCGGGATTGCTAGCATGAACATCTTCTACTTGTATACGGCCACATGGTTCTCCGGATCACTCGTTCCGTCGTAGAGTGTGAAGCTAGGGGGAGTGAATCGCTCCTATAGTTCGGCTTCCAAAATCTTTGGTGAGAACGGAGATTTTGCGTAGCTCTCTCTTGGGATTATCCTCTCCGGCGGTGGAAGTTCGGGAACTCTAGCAATGAGAGACTTAAAGTAACTCAGTCGTTGCTCGAATCACCACTCTATCTGGGCTAATGTGGAGTTTCCTGACAGGTTGGGCTCTATCATCTGGTACTGGAACTAGGTAACCACATCCAGTATAGGATGGTGACATTCCCTGAGCAGCTCAAAAGGTTTGTTATGCTAAAGTTCTGCAGGCTGATTAAGTTCAAGCATAAGTGAAAAGGTTTGAGTGGATTGACTCAGGAATATAAGATGTAAATTAATTAAATAGCTTGTTAGAGCTTAAATTAATTAACGAATGTCTGTAACCTTAAATGTGGGGATAAACCGAGCCCATGCAACCCGTACCTCAAAACATGGTAGCAAATAGGTAGGACAGTATTGATTCTCTGGTGGAATGAATCAATATTATATTCTGGGTTGAATATGGGAATGAATTAATTGATAGACCTTATTTGCTATTTGCATTCTGGTCCCTGGTCTGGCCCATGAAACTCAGGCCCAATAGAAGTCCAGTATTTTCCTATAAATAGGCCTCAGTTCCTCAGATCTCTACACACAACAAGATCATAAATTGCACACAACAAACCAGAATTTGGGAGCTGCGGTGATCGACTAGATCTGAGAAACGAGGAGGAAATTTTGCCTCTCAACCGGGCAAGGAATCTGAAAGGAATCTTCACCAGATATTCAGATTGAGTTGGGATACAAATCAGAAGATCAGATCAGGAGGATTATCTTCTTTCTTCTCTCTCATTCTTGTTTTCAAAAATTCCATACTAATTTTCATAGATTTATTTCCTTCTGTTAGGAATTAAATCTTTGTGCGTGGGAAAAAGATCAGGAGGAATCTCCGCGCACTCGTTCTTCAGGGTTTCGCAATTCAGGTATTCCATATAAACCTTCTTTATGCATAATCAATAGGAGCATGCTAGGAATAATCATAGGCATAATAATTTATTTTTGATATTCCAATTAACGATCCGGGTATAGGGACTTCGTGATTCAGTTCACGAAATCCCTTGAAAGATATCATCCAATCATAGCTTATACTATAGGCGTGCTCTGCTCTGCTGTGTCAGTGTACTTTTCACTAACTTTACGTCAGACTAAGTTTCAGTCTGAGGAATCCAAGTTTGGATATTCTCTTACTGACTTTTACTTAGGCATCAATATGCCAAAGTTTGATCGAGCTTTGATGACTTTCGAATAATTCGCGCTTTAAAGGTAGAGGCTCTTATACTGACTTCCCATAGTCACTATGGCTAACCCTCAAACTGACTTCTCATAGTCAGTATGGAAATCACACTCATATTGACTTCCCATAGTCAGTATTGAAATACCCTTTTACTGACTTCTCTTAGTCAGTAGGGGAAAGCCATCATACTGACTTCTCCTAGTCAGTATGGAAAACCCTATACTGAGTACCCAAACTCAGTCTTGGTCAAGGCCATACTTGGTGAAAATAAAGTTTCAAGGCGTATACTTCATCAATGCTCGAGCATCTTCTATGCTCAGTCTTCAACCACTAAGTTCGATTACAACTCGATTGATCCTATACACAGATTACAATTTTAGAACTCTAGAAACTGAAAAACTGACTAAAATAACTTTTACAATCTTTGACCCACCAAAATATAAAAAGTAAGAAAGGATTTCTGTTAGAAAAATCCTAACAAATATGTTTATAATAAAAATTATATCATTTAATACTCATTAATAATATCAAATTATTCATGTTGGGGCCAGGCCCACGAGCCCAGGCCCAATAGACAAGTCAGCCCGTGCAAACAACTCCAACCCGAAAGGCTGGCTCACCAATGCCAACGAGATGCTGAATCTACCTAAGTCAAGGCCTCGTCATCGAAGACCAAAGCGCCTCGCCATCGAGGAGCAGAGAGAGTCGATGTCGAGATGTGACAGGAAGAGAAACCCTAGCCCGTTGGCGGCGCCCGAACGTTAGATCCCTAACCTCCCCCGAAAAATCCACAACCGATCCGATATTCCCGGCGAACCGTTGCAGCTCGATGCGTAGGATTAGCATCTGCCAGCCTGCCCCTATCCAGTCTATAAATAGGGGCAGGAGGCTCAATTTTTGTATCGATTCTTTCCATAGCAAATTCTAAGCCGAAACTCTGTCAAATCTTCTACGAAATCTCTCTCTTTTTAATGATAATCGTATCAGCATAATTTTGTGCATCATTTCTGCATATTTTGTCTTTAATTCTCGTTTATTTTCTTTATTTCTCGTTATTATATGCAATGCTCTTGTGAAAGTCCTTAGGGCTCCATTTTCTCGTGAAATCGAACCTCAACATTTGGCGGCCATCGTGGAGCTCTTGGGACTATCTTCTTGTTGATCTAATGGCAGGTAATATCGAGAAAGTTGGGAATCAAACGAAGAAGGCGGCTGGAGCTCCCCCACCGAAGCCCTCTGGCTCGAAGGAGCTCATTCCCGTCGACGAGCTGGTGCGGCAGACTTTGCAGACCAGTGGCACGCAAGCCGTACCTCCGAAATTGTTGAACACAATCCTGGCTCGACTAGCTGAGGAGGCCGAGGAAAATTGACGCCATGCAAAGGAGACAGACTCCAGAATCATGGAATTGCACGCCACCAACCATGCCTTACGAAGGGAGAACGAGCAGCTCCGCAAGGAGAAGGCGCTCCAGAAACAGCCCTTCATCGAGGAGCCCCTCACTGGCAAGAAGCCGATGAATCCACGCAAGAACTTGGCCCATGATTTAGAGGAGGCGGTTGACCTTGACACGCCGGCGACGTCGGATCCAGGGCACGGACCTACGGGGACGACGACCTACCACCCGACCGATCGCCTCGTTACCGAGCCGCCACGGGGCGAATATGAGAAGCATCTCGAGGCGTGCATGGCTGGGTTGGAAAAACTCATTTGCTGCATCCCAGGGATCATCCCCCCGGATTCGCTGATACCGCGTGACAGCTACGCTGACTCGCCTTTTACACCCGACATCACTAACATCGACGTCCCGGCGAGGTTTGTGCCGCCTTCATTCCAGCTCTATGACGGGACGACTGATCCGGAGGACCACATAGCCCTCTATAAGTAGAAGATGTTGACCACCTCGATCCCAGGCGAACTGCGCGAGGCCTGCATGTGCAAAAGCTTCGGGGCGAGTCTAACCGGACCAGCACTTCAGTGGTTCGTCAACTTACCGAGGAGCTCCTTCTCGAAATTTTTGGAGCTCCACATGGCCTTCAGGAAGCAGTATTCCAACTACCAAGCACCCAGATGCGCTCAATAGCATACGCATCAAGAAAGGAGAGTCTTTGAGGTCTTACGTAGGGCGATTCAACCAAGAGCTCGCCTCTATACCGAACTGCCCTCCTCTCACTGCAGTCTTCGCCTTTAAGAATGGCCTAGACGTGTCCTCTAAGCTCTACCGTGACCTGACCAGCCACCCTTGCTACGACATGGACTCGGTCCTCTCGCAAGCCTGGGCCGAGATTAATTGGGAAGAGGACGAGCCAAACCGCATCGCGCGTTTGAACGAGCAGAAGGCCTATGAGCTCGCTAGTCAGCATCGAGATCCTCGGTATAGAGGAGGCTCATCTACGTCGAGGTACGTGGATAGGAAGGACTTCCGCGATGGGCGTCGTTCCCGACGAGATCATCCTTATGGTCGCACGCCGCGCGCAGGGGAGGTGCCCTACAACCTCTGCATCGACCAGAACTATCTGGTCAACAACGTGCTCAAGGGGCTCGGTGGCGCTGTGAAGTGGCCAGCCAAGATGAAATCCGACCCCAAGACACGGGATACAAAGAAGTTTTGTGGCTTCCACAATGACCATGGCCACAAAACTGAGGAGTGCCAGGCCCTACATCTAGAGGTTCTCAAACTCTTAAAAATGGCTTTTTGACCGAGTACCTGACGAGCAAGGGAAAGAACACATGGACGAGGGGTAGACAAGCTAACCCTACTGGAAATGCGGAACCTCAGAATAAACCACCACCCGCCGAGCGAACAATCCACGTGATCGTCGGGGGGTCAGAGATTAGGGGAAAGTCCCGCTCTGTGGCCAAGAGAGCCCGCAGGGTCCTCACTTCTGAGGACATGCCGGGGCTCGTCCATCCACACCACGACGCACTCGTGATATCACTTCTGATATCAAATTGCCAAGTGAAGAGACTGCTCGTGGATAACGGCAGCTCCGCGAACATCATGTTCCTTCGAACGCTGAAGGAGATGCAAATCCCTATGAGCAAGATAGAATCGGTAACCATGACCTTCTACGGTTTCAATGGAGGCCAGCAGCAGACGGTGGGGGAGATCACTCTGCCCATGTATTGCGGAGGCCTAAACTTGGATATGAAGTTCCAAATTGTGGACGCCACCTCTGCGCATAACGCCATCCTAGGGAGACCTTGGATTCATGAGCTCAAGGCAATTCCCTCATCGTATCACCAAGTGCTCAAGTTTCCCACTCCCTGGGGAATCCAAACTATCCGAGGCGAGCAAAAGGCGTTGAGAGACTGCTACTACGCTAGCTTCCGAGCCATCTGCTCACAGCAACAAGACTCTATATCGACCCCTACTGGTCGACCCGAAGCCGAGGAGCTAGAAGAGGTCGCCATAGACGAGTTTGATCCATCTCGAACCACCTTCGTGGGAGTGGAACTCCCCACCGATGTCAGGAATGCCCTTGTGGGTTTCCTCCAAAGGAAAGTTCATGTGTTTGCCTGGTCGCGCCGTGACATGACCGGGGTCGATCCATCGGTCATCACTCACCGCGTTCAAGTGGATCCAAACAGCAGGCCAGTTCAGCAGCGATGACGAAAGTTCTCCGCGGAAAATAATCAAGCCATCAACGAGGAAGTGCAAAAGCTCATCAACATCGGGTCGGTGCGAGAAGTACACTACCCCACTTGGCTTGCTAACGTGGTCGTCGTCAAAAAGAAAAACGGTAAGAATCGGGTCTGCATTAATTTCACAGACCTAAATAAGGCGTGCCCGAAGGACCCGTATCCCCTACCACACATTGATGCCATAGTCAATGCAACAGCAGGGCACGAACTTTTAAGCTTCATGGACGCATTCTCGGGGTATAATCAGATCCAAATGCACCCCGATGACCAAGAAAAGACAGCCTTCATCACCAGTCAGGGAATTTACTGCTATAAGGTGATGCCGTTCGGATTAAAGAATGCAGGCTCAACATACCAATGCCTCGTCAACTCCATGTTCAAGGAAAGAATCGGCAAAATGATGGAAGTCTATATTGAAGACATGCTCGTCAAGTCACTCAGCTCTCGGGATCATGTGACTCACTTGGAGGATGCCTTCCAAACCTTGGAGAGGTACAACATGAAACTGAATCCGGCAAAATGCTCGTTTGGAGTAGCGTCCGGCAAATTCCTCGTTCATATAGTGACCCAGAGGGGAATAGAGGCGGACCCCACGCAGATCAGGGCCATTCAGGGTATAGGACATCCAAGATCCCCGAAGAAAGTAGAAAAGCTGACCGGGCGCCTCGCCGCCCTTAGTCGTTTCATATCACGTTAGTCCGAGAGGACTCATTCCTTCTTTAACACGTTACGGAAAGGAAAATGGTTCGAGTGGACTGAGGAATGCGCAAAGGCACTCGAGTAATTGAAAGTCTATCTGACTAGCCCACCTTTGTTGTCAAAACCAGTCAATGGTGAGCCGCTGCTACTCTACCCATCTGTGTCGGACCATGCGGTCGGAGCCGTGCTAGTACGCGAGGTAGACGGTAAATAGCACCCGGTACATTACGCCAGTAAATCTCTATTAGACGCGGAAACACGGTACACCGCCTTGGAGAAACTCGCCTTGGCACTCGTAAATGCCGCCCGAAAGTTGTGGCCCTACTTCGAGGCGTATCCTATCAAAGTGATTACGACTTACCCTATAAGAGCCGTACTGTCAAAATCGGACCTGTCCAGACGTCTGCTCAAGTGGGCCGTCGAAGTAGGGGGTACCGGATCCAGTACGAACCCAGGACTTCCATCAAGTCGCAGGTGTTGGCAGACTTCGTCGCAGATTTCTCCGCGAACTTGCAATTGAAATCGGAGCACGAGGTAGCTCACATGACAAAGGCTGACGAAGACGTTGGCATATGGTCCCTAAAAATCGACGGAGCCAGTAATGTGCACGGCAACGGGGCCGGAGTAATCCTAACGGATCCGCACAGAGAAAACTACGATCGAGCCATCATGCTCGATTTTCCAGCAACCAACAACGAAGCCGAATACGAGGCACTCGTCCAAGGTATGCAGCTAGCCTTAGAACTTGGGGCTCGCAGAGTCCGCGCCGAAAGCGATTTCCAACTAGTAGTCAACCAACTAGATGGTACCTATGCCGTAAAAGAGGAGCGCCTAAAGCTGTACCACTCCGTGATCAAGGGACTCAAGGAAAAAATGGAGGAGTGGGATCTCCGTCATATTCCTCGGGAGTCAAACGCCCGAGCAGACGCTTTGGCAAGTTTAGCCTCCACCAGTTCCTCTCAAAGTAACCGACCAATCCCCGAGGTTTGGTTGCTAGCACCATCCATTCACACCCAAAACGACATTGCACCCGTTAGTCAAGACGGAAGTGATTGGAGGATCCCGATCGCACGATACTTGGCTGGGGAGCCTCCAGTCGGCGATAAAAATGATGTAACAAAGATCGAGAGGACCGCCGCACGCTTTACCCTCATTGACGATAAGTTGTATAGGCGTTCGCTCGGAGGACCCATCCTCCGATGTATCACTTCCCCCGAAACGGAGAGGGTGCTCGCAGAGGTACATGAGGGCGATTGCGGAAACCACGCCGAGGCTCGATCGCTATCTCATAAGATAATCACGGTCGGTTTCTATTGGCCCACTCTCAAGCAGGATGCGACTGATCACGTAAGAAGGTGCGATAGTTGCCAACGCTTCGAAGCATCCACCCATAGGAGCGCGGAACTGCTCCACGCTTCAATTACCCCATGGCCATTCATGGTGTGGGGGATGGACTTAGTAGGGCCCCTGCCAAAAGGAACCGGCCAGAAGGATCACATCCTCATGGTAACAGACTACTTCACCAAGTGGGTAGAAGGCGAAGCCTTAGGGAAAACTCATGATCTGGAGGTTATCAAGTTCCTATGGAAGCACTTTCTGTGTCGCTTTGGAATCCCAAAAGAGATACACACAGATAATGGGCGACAGTTCGTCAGCGAAAGGATGCAGACTTTCTGTAATACCTACGGGATAAAACTGGTGTTCTCAACGCCACGGTACCCCGAAGCAAACGGCCTAGCAGAATCCACCAACAAGACGGTAATGGCGACATTAAAAAAGAAGTTGAGCCCGCACGGATCTAGATGGGTAGGGGAACTCCCCGCAGTCCTTTGGTCCTACCAGACCACACAAAGGACCGCCACCGGGGCTACCCCCTTTTCACTCGCATATGGGGTTGAAGTCGTAGCACCTGTCGAAGTCATCGCCCGCAGTCCGAGAGTAGAACTCGCGGACGAGATAGGAAACCCAGACCTACTCGAGAAAAACCTCGAACTCATAGACGAGGTACGAGAAGACGCTGCAACTAGAGCCTCTCGACGACGGCTTCAAGTAGAAAGATTCTACAATAAAAAGCTGAAGCTTAGGAGCTTCCAAGAAGGAGATCTAGTCCTAAGAAGGGTGTTCCTAAACACGAAAGAATCCGGAGCAGGGAAGCTAGCCCCTAACTGGGAAGGCCCCTATAAGGTATCCAAAGTGGTGGGGCACGGGGCTTACCAACTAGAAACGTCAGAAGGAAGAAGGATGCAAAATAGTTGGAACGTCAAACATTTGAAGAAATATTATCATTAGTATACAGATACGCGCATTTATATCTTACTCTTTCTTTTCATTTTATTTATTCACAACACCCTTACTAACTTGAGCGTCGGAGGGGCGATGCCTAGGCATCGCCCAACCTGACCTCATATCGCATGTTTCGCAGCTAAGTCAGAGGCTCGATGTCGACAAGTTAAGCTACTCGGCATCGACCCCCTAAGCTCATCTGAGTTGAGCCGCCTACTTCAACAAAGAAGCTACGTTTCAGCAAACAAAAAACGAAGCACGAAACAAGCATGCGACAAGTTCCGACGCAGAAGCGGTACAATACGAGACATAGGAAAAGAAAACAGCATACATTCAAGTTCGAAAGGTAACAAAGCAGATAGCAACGTAAGTGTACATCGAAAGAAACTACAATCTAGATTACAAAGAGAAATGGAAAACGGCTACTTTTCAAACAGCAGCATCCTCTTCAGCCTTCTTCTGGGCTTCCCCACCTCCGTCTTCATTGAGGAAACTGTCAGCCTCCTTCTCTTCGGTACTTTTTTCCACTTCGGCCTCGGGGATCGACTCGAGGCGCGTTGGCTCCTTATTAGCCTCTTGCATCTCAGCATCAAGGAGAGCTCCCTCGGTGATGACGGGTGGTGAAGCCGGAGGCGTAGGGGGGCGCGTGATGTTGTCCAAGTCGAACTCCGGACACCTTCGACCAACCACGGCGCAGATGGATCCTTTCACCATGTCCACAAGTAGGTCGAAGGTCGACTTGAAATCCGGGTTCGCAACAACCTCCTGATAATCGACCCTTTGTCCCTTCTTCAGCGCCTCCACCTCCGCCTCATGCGCTTTCTGCTCTTTGAGCCTCTCCTCTTGGCTCTTGTGGAACCGACCCTTGAAGGAGTCAAGCTCCATCTCGGTTTTACGCTTCTCCTCCTCGAACCTCGTAGCAGAAGCTCTCAACTCCCCCTCGAGGCCCTTACATCGACGTGCAAGCTCCTGCCTCTCCTTCTTCAAGCCCTCGTATTTCTCCTTCCACCGCTGACATTCAAGCTGCGACTCTTTCAAGTCCCCAGAGACCGATGCTAGCTTGCTGGCCAGGTCAGCTTGCTTCTCCCTCTCAGCTTGAAGCTACTTCCTCGACTGACCCAGCCCCTCGCTAGCCGAATCCAACAATTTGAGGAGCTGCTCCGAGTAGATAGCGAACCTCCGAGTAGTCTACAAAACAACGCGAAACAAATCAGCAGTGACACAAAGACTATAGAGGCTCGACGAAGTACGGTAATACTTATACCTCCTGGAGATCCTTCTGCATGCCGACGTTCTCCCGAGCATACTCACTATCATAGTCCTCGGCTCAGATGTCCCCGTTGAGGACCTTCTTCACATGCAGCGCATAGGCCGCCGTGGAAGAAGCGATGCTCGTCGACCCAGAGCCGACAAGCACCAAATCCGCCTCCTTAGGCTGCCCGGTCGATCCCGACCGAGCCCTGGAGTCAACACTTGCATCGCGAGCCCTCTTCTTCCTCCTCTCGTCGCGGGTGGCCCTAGGAGGAGGGGTCTTAGCCCTCGTCGACTGAACGGGAGGAGTTGGAGCAAGGGTCGACACCGAGCCGACCACCTTGTCAACTTGCTCAGCAACAACCGGCTCATCGGTATGCACCACCGGAGACACACGGGACGTCTCGGCAGCGACCTTCTTGGATGGGGGGCCCTCGGCAGTGGGAGTCGAAGATGAGGTTTCCATTGGGTGCTTTTGCGCCTTCATCACCGCAAGCAAATCCCCAGGAGTCAAGTTGGCCATATCGGAGGGAATTTTCTCCTTCTTTCCGCTCTCGTTTATCCAATGCTCAGCGCCGACACTCCTCTTACCTTTGACCGACGAAAATTTACGATCTTCCCTCGAGTAGGCGATGTCGATGCGACTCTCCTCCTCCTCGGTAAGAACTGTCTGTTTATAGCCTGCACAACACAAAAGGTCGATTAGTAACTCAAACACCTGCATATCGAGGAGCACACTTAGAGAAATCGCACTTGTAGGGATGCCCCCCTCAGCTAGACATTCCGGATCGGAGTGATTCATTGGCACCCATACCCACTGGTTCTTCCAACCAGGGGTGTTCTGCCTGCAACCAGTAATCATCGCTTCGGACAGCGAATCCCTCTTCGACAAGAAATAATAACCTGCTTCATATCGAGCCAACCTATATAAATAATGCCACTCGCGGAGAGTCGAACCCGGCATCGAAAAACACGAGCAACGTCCCTAGCATATGGCACCAGCTGATGGGTGCGAACTGGAAAGGAGCCAGCCCATACGAGAGTAGAACGGCTCGAAACCAAGCATGCAAGGGCCATCCTATCCCGTACTTTAACACCAGGAGGTAGAATGCCACTTCATCGATGCGAGGAGGCCGGCAACATCTCTCCTCGGGCAAGGGCAGCGTATAAGCCATCTTATGGCATGCCACGCCAACCGAGCTCCTCGATACAGACTCCTCGGTGGCGAGCAAAACAGCCAAGCGGACCGGGTCGTCGGGGTTGATTTGGTCCTTCCTCACGAAGGACCTGTCAACCTGTAGAGGCACGAATGAATCACTACTTCCCTCGCTAGTCTCACCCGTACCCTCCTCCTCCGGGATCTCCTCAGGATCGAGGTCATGGATTGTAGGGGCGGCAATCTCCAACCCGACACGACAACCCGACACGAACCCAACACGAAAAAAACAGGTTGGGTCAACCTATTTAATTTTTGGGTCAGTTTTGGGTCAACCCGTCCAACCCATTTAATTTTCGGGTTGGGTTCGGGTCAATCTCGGGTTGACCCGCGAACCCATTTGACCCACCAATAATATTAATTATTATTATTACTCCCTCCGTCCCACTTCAATGGTACACCTTTCCTTTTTTGTCCGTCCCATTTAATTGTCCATTTACTTAAAATGGAAAAAAAATACCCACTCACTAATAAAATACTAATTTCCTCTATCTCTACTCGCATTGGTTATTGTGCCAAAAGCAAAGTGGACAATTCATATGGGACGGAGGGAGTATTATTTATGAAATATAATTACATAAAAATTTAGTAAATAAAATATAGCCTAAAACCAATAATTTTAAATACTTAACACAATTTTTTAATTTTTAAAATAATTAACACAGTTTATTAATTTTTAAATTAATTAACACATTTTTTTAATTTTTAAAATAATTAAATAGGTCATTTCGGGTCAGTTTTGGGTCGACCCGAAAATAAACAGGTCGGATTCGGGTTGAGATTTCTGACCCGCAAAAATATACGGGTCGGGTTCGGGTTGGCGTGTCGCTTGTTATTATCAGGTTACAACCCGACCCGCCAACCCGAATCCGACTCATTTGCCACCCTTAATGGATTGGTTGCTCAACAGCGATCTGCTCATCCTCGGGGATCGACGAAGCCACCTCCCGAAACGGAGACCTCCCGACCACAGACTCTAGGGTATCCGACGAGGAGGAGGGCTCCTTCCAAATCTCAACCGGAGAACTAGCCATGAAAACTGTAACCACAGGAAATCCAAACCAAAAATTGGCAAAGAGAGAGGTCCCCCACAAAGCAAAAATGGAAAAAATGCAATCGAAAGATACGCACGCAAGAAACGAGAGGGAAAAGACCTCGTAAACAAAATCCAACACCAAACCAGATGCAACCGACCCATCCATGCAACCAACAAGCATCAATTTCAGGCAAATCAGAGAAAGGTACATATGCATGAACGCACAGTCTCATCAAAACACGCCACTCAACCCCTAGAAATCAAATCAGAAGCGCACTCAAGATTAACTTCACAAAACCAGCGCCAAGATTAACTACGTGCCCTAGAGTTCAATACATCCCGCGACGCATGCATATAACCCAGAAAACGAATCAAACTAGCACCCATCAAAATCGGCAAATCTGAACGAAGAATTAAAAGCAATCGAACGGGTTACGTGTGGAGCATTTACGGTGAGCTCACAACAAACATCAAATCGACGAAATTCATAAAATCTTAGCCTAAAGATCCCAAACTAAAGCGCATACAAATCCGACGGAAAGGGCAAGCACGACCAATATAATACTTGCGAAAGGGCGAGAGCGATTTACCTGGTTAGTAGCAGAGAGTAGATGAGCGGGGGCGAGCGCCGAAACTATCGCAAGAGAGTAGAAAGAAGACGCGATTGCTGAAATTAGAGCTGCCGGAATAGTCGCCGGAGTGTGAACACTTGCCGTCGCCGAAATAGTAACAGTTGAGAAGGTAGAAGGGAAGTTCGTAGGCGTAAAATGACGAAGTGGAATGAACATCGCGTATTTATGTAAAACTGAAAGAAAAAACCGTTCGCGTCCTAACTTCACCCCCGGAGCTGGCTGAAATTACTATCATGCCATTCCAGAGGCGGTAAAAATTTGAAGTCCTAGGAAAAGCCCCTTGGCATTGAACCGCCTAGAGGGTCGATATAGACCCGTTAAGAGGTCCCTGGGGCGAGCCGCTCAGGGAGACTTAAAACAATGACACCCCACCGCAGGGAGAATTATAATGCGATCGACACCATCAACGGGAATGTGAAAACCCTCCACGGGAACTCACCAGGTGTCCTACGAACCGTTATAACTCACCCCGCTAGCGCTCTACGGAGCCGAAACAGAGTGCACGCGCGAGAGCCCTGCTCCGTGCAAGAGAACATTCCCCGGAATGATTCTAACCCGCGTGACCCCCGGACTCACGCTTTAGCCCACGGGACGATACCCCAGTATCCCCCCGCACGGTCATACGCTCGCGATTCCCAGGAACCTTCGTATTGACCAGGAGTAGTATCCCGACTACTCCCTAGCGGAGTTATTCTCTCAGGAAATATCTCCTGGGCCCGAGGGAAGTCTCTCGGACACCTCGAATTTCCGTACTCTGTACCGAGTCCTAACTCAAAGTTTTGACTCCATGGCCTGTCCCGAACAGACCTTGCAATCAAAAGGGGCTATTGTTGGGGCCAGGCCCACGAGCCCAGGCCCAATAAACAAGTCAGCCCGTGCAAACAAGTCCAACCCGAAAGGCTGGCTCACCAATGCCAACGAGATGCTGAATCTGCCTAAGTCAAGGCCTCGTCATCGAAGACCAAAGCGCCTCGCCATCGAGGAGCAGAGAGAGTCGATGTCGAGACGTGCCAGGAAGAGAAATCCCAGCCCGTTGGCGGCGCCCGAACGTTGGAGCCCTAACCTCCCCCGAAAAACCCGCAACCGATCCGATATTCCCGGCGAGCCGTTGCAGCTCGACGCGTAGGGTTAGCATCTGCCAGCCTGCCCCTATCCTGTCTATAAATAGGCGCAGGAGGCTCAATTTTTGTATGGATACTTTCCATAGCAAATTCTAAGCCGAAACTCTGTCAAATCTTCTACGAAATCTCTCTCTCTTTAATGATAATCGGATCAGGATAATTTCGTGCATCGTTTGTGCATATTCTGTCTTTAATTCTCATTTATTTTCTTTATTTCTCGTTATTATATGCAATGCTCTTGTGAAAGTCCTAAGGGCTCCATTTTCTCGTGAAATCGAACCTCAACAATTCATAAATATATAATATTGGTAGATGTTTTATCAATAAATAATGCGTTTTAATTATCACTATATTGATAATAATTCAATAATAAATATCTAATTATTAGTTCTGTTAATGCTGAAAAATGATTCAAATAATGCCTGAAGGAAAATCATAAACGGAACACCCGGGGTGTGTTTCATTGTATTAAATGATGTTTTTGATACAATTTAATACATATTGAATGTTGTAGAATCATCTACTTCCTGTTGAATGAGAGGAGTTATTTATAATAAATGAAAATGACTAGTATACCTTCATGAAAAGAGACATCCATTGGTGAATGACTTCTTTGAAAAGTCATGTCCCTCGAGCTGAAACACCTCTTCGAATTGCAGCTCCTCGAACTAACATGGTTCTTCGAATGGATAGCTTCGACCTAGAAGTAGTTCAGTCCAGAAGCTTAACATTTACTTTGTATTTTATTGCTTCTTCTTTGGGCTTTCTTTTTTGATGGACTCCAAAATAGGCTTTCTTATTTTTGGATCATAACAAGTTCTATCTATATATTTATATCAAATATTAAAATTATGAAAATCAATAAATAATTAAGGAAGTAAATAATTATTTAATGAATTGTTAATGCAATTTTATTTTTATATATAATTTACGGTTATATTTTAATATATATATATATATATATATATATATATATATATATATATATAAATACGTATATATTAGATTTATGCAATTGATGTTTCTATAATAATTGATCAATATTAAATATAAATATAGTTTATGATTATATAATAATATATAGGTACATAATAAAACTGAAGGTAACTCGGTTAGTCTTCCATTGATATGGCGGCTACTTTTTCAGAGTTAAAAGGTGATATTGTCAATGGTATTTTCCATATGCTTCGATCTGTTAATTCTGTTGCTCACTCTCTAATTTTATTTGGTGCTAATTATTCCAATCTCGTCATATGGACGGGTGATTTTCCTGACTAGTTGGAAAATATTGTAAGGAATGATTTTGATCATTAAATGAAAGTAACGGTGTAATCGAACCGAGTCGAGCTGAGTAGTGTCATGCTCAAGTTTGACTCGTTTAGTATCAAGTCGAGCTTTCTTATCAAATATTTTAAAATTCACGAACTTTATCAAGCCTTATTCGAGCCTAAACGAACTTTTTAAAATTAGAATATATTTCAAATTATTCATTAATATTTTGAAAGAAAAAATTATTTATTACAAAATAACATTATATTCTCGTTATTAGAAATAAATATAATTATTATTACTCTTAAATTAATAAAATATTAATTTTATATAATTAATTATCTTCTTTCTTATTAATTTTAGTTAACGAGCTTGCTCACGAGCTCATGAGTTGAATATTATGATGCTCAAATTTGATTAATTTAACAAATGAACTTTATTAAACAAGCTTGAACGAATTTTTATCGAGTCAATATCCGAATAGCTCACAAATAATTTGGTTTATTTACACCCCTAAATGGAAAACCTTTCCCCTATAAAGAATTAAGGGATAATAGAAAAATATATCCTCATCTTTCACAAAATAGGGAAATATATCCCAAAATTTTTATGTTAGGGAATTATATCCAAAACTTTAGTTCTGTTAGGGAATTCTATCCTCCTTGGATGACTCATCTGTTAAGTGCCACATGGCGCTCATATGACATTGATTCATTGCCACATGGCCCCACATCAGCGACATGTGGCGATGATGTGGCATACTATTTTTAAAAAATTATTATTTTTAATATATTCTAATTTGATTTTTAATGCATTTTATATTTTAGTCTTTTCAATAATATTTTTTAGTTAAAAAATTTAAATTTAAATTCTTATTTGCATATATTTGTTTCATTAAAATATTATTTAAAATAAAAATATAGCAGGTTTTATATTTACACATTTTGTATTTTAGACCAGAAATTAATAAATAATCAATGTATATTTCAAACACCAAATCACAAAAATAAAAATCAGTCTCATGAATATTATTCCTACTTTGTTTCGGTCAAATCTTACAATGGTTCAAGCCGTTATAAAAAATCATTTATAAACAATATGTGATTTATAATAAGATTTTATTAAAAAAACAAAAATATCACATTATCATCACATGGTTGTTTTTATTTCTTAATAATATTTTAATGAAGAAAATAAGTAAATACATGTAAATAATAATTTAAATACAAATATTTTAATTAAAAATAAAAATATTATAAAAAGTTAAAAATATAAAAAATAAAAAATGCATTAAAAATCAAATTAAAATATATTAAAAAATATTTTTAAAAAATAATATGCCATGTTATCACCACATGTCGCTGATGTGGCGCATGTGACAATGAGTCAATGCCACATGACACTTAATAGATGAGTCTTTCATGGAGGATAGAATTTCCTAACAAAACTAAAATTTGGGATATAATTCCCTAACCCAAAAATTATGAGATATATTTCCCTATTATGTGAAAGATGAGGATATATTTCCATATTATCCCAAAAATTAATTATATATACTCCAACAAAATTAATTTATGCATTAACTACTTTAATGCCTATAACATAGTTCTTCAGTCCCACGAAATTAATTAGTATTATTTGATTTCGGCAAAATAATAAAGGAGATAGAAATAAGAAAAATTAATAATTTATTACTGTGAATGAAATAATTTTTCATTTTTAATAATAAAATTATTTTATATGATAAAAAAATGAAAAATAAAACTAGGAGATAGAGTAAAAAAAAAAAAAAAAAGAGGTATGGTGGTCATACATGGTCCAAATCAAACAAACAAAAAGAAATCTGACATTGACATATTTATTTTATCGGTCGGCCACTTGTTCTTTTCATTTGGGTAGAAGAATTGATCTTACCCAACCACAAAAAGTAGGAGTAGTTGAGGACTAAGAATATGTAAGAAGATGTTGAAGAATCATCACAGCCTGAGGAGTCGACGGAGATCATCAGTGGCTCCGGCATTTGTTCTGATCAGCTTCGGCCTCAGAGAAAATGTGGGCAGCGGCAAGCTGCTCGGCGGCGGAGATATTGTAAACGGAACCAAGTCATCTTCAGCATGATTCTTTGGCTGCTCCCTCCTCGAACTATCAGCTGATGAAACAGTTACACTGTCCCAAGATCTTTTGTCTTCTTTTTTAGTAATATTGTTCTTGGTGGAGTAAGATTTTGCCGATTTCTTCGGATTGAACGCTTGGTTTCTGGTTTTTCTACTCACATTCTTAATGGCGGGACAGGAGGAGCTGCGGCGAGGAAGCGGGAGGAGGGGCGGCTGCGGTGGTGGTTGGAGCAAGATCGGGGCGGAGTGGATGAGCGAGATTGGTGGAGCTTTCAGAAGCCCCTTGGAAGAGATATTTGATGGCTGGATGGGGTTTTTGCTGTACGGAATGTTGTAGAGAGAGAGTGATGGATCTATCCCATTCCCATTCCCATTCCCATGCAAATGCAATGAATCTCTCTCCATCACACTCCAACCTTCATAATATGATCAGATTCCCTACTTACTCATACATCTTCACAAAAATCTTTAATTAACAACGCAAGACAGAATCGAGTTGACCAGTTAATGAAGAAGATGATGATCGAAATCAGTCGTGAGAGGCTCTCTAAGATATATGTGCCCTTTATATAAAGATTTATACGGAGATTTAATTTCAACAACTCGGAATATATTTTTAAATAAATAATGTATAATTTTTTAGATTATGATTTACTTATTTTAATGTTGTCGCCTATGAAAGGGATGTATTAATCCTAAAATCTACAAATGAAAGATTTTCTAGCAGGGCGGCGTGGGGCGGCCTCCGCCGATTGGTTGGAGGCCACTGTATTTCAGCTAATTTTAGAGATGTCGGTTGCGGCGATGGTGACCGTTGATTCTTGCTAGGGTTTGTGAAAATGTATGGAAAAGGAGTTCCCTAGGCATCAGTTTTGAGGAAAATGTGATTGAGACATGTCTATGATAGTGGAAGGAGGAATCATTCAACTCTTTTTTTTAATCTCAAACATTTATTTTTTTTATGAATAGTGTAAATTCATTCCTATTCAATACATATCAACTTTTAACATGAGATCCGGTGCTAACCAGTATTATATGCTAACATGCTAAACATATTTGATTAGTTATAATATTATGCTTGAGTAGTTTGTTTAATTAGCATGTGCTAAATATTGAGCAAGATTTATTAATGTATTATGCTGTTGTTTATTAATATATTATTTTTATTTATTTAGTACATTATGCTTCATCAAAATACATAACTACCCCAATATAAATTATGCATAATGTCAGAGCAAATTAACATTAATTATATCTTAGGATATATGCATTAATATATTATAAAAACTTAAATATATTAATTAATTTTATTTAAAAAATGCATACTAAAATATTTAAGTACACTTCAATTAATTTTTGAAAGTCCAGACTATGTCACTAAAAATGTAATATTTGGGTCTATATAATGGACACAGAATAGATAATATGTTAAATTTGGGCTAATTAATTTGGATTCCTCGAACCTGCAGAGTCGTTCTGACATAAAGTTGTAGAGTCAATATCTATTGTCAGAAAAGGACGAGCAGGTGCAGAATTTAAGGAAAAGCAATATGTCCTTTGTAGAAAAGAGAGACGCCGAATTGGACATTTTTTGATGTCTCTCAATGACTCTAAATCCAAATCTTCACTCCTAGCTTATAAATAGACGAAGTGCCCCAGAAGAGAGGACTACTGAATGACTGAGTATTAGAATCGCTGCAAAAATTCTAAATCAAGATTTCTAAGTTCAAAGATTTTTCTAAGCTTATCGTATGTCATCTTTGGACACGAGACTTGTTGCTTTCAAGCACAAGTTATAATCTTAGTGTTCTTACTTTCCAAGTAAGACACAACAGTCGCTGCTTATCTCCAAACAGTGATTATGAACACCAGCATCTAGACGCAAGTTCGACAGTTGTAGGAAGAATAAAGTTCCCAAGTTCTAGACTACGTAATGTACCCACTCTTCAGTTTTGAGAAGTAGAGGCCTGGACAAGTAAGCTAGTGAACTGGTTGTTAGGAACTGAGTTTCAGTTCACCTCTTAATTTGATGTTTTGATATGTTAAAACTTACTTTAGTAATAAGGTTTTTGAGTCATTAAATGTAATTCTTGTATAGGATTGTTCAAGTTGTAATAGACTAGAAAGTTAGATGCCGAGATCGAGCGAAGAAATAAAAAACTGAGTTTCTGATGAAGACTTTCAAGAAGTTAGAGCTCGAGATATCCATAAACAAGTTTCCATGCTTAAAGAGAAGATCCAAAGAAACTTGAAGTTCTGAAGACATGTGTTCGTGCTTAAAGCTTAGTAAGACCAGAAACTAAAAACTAAGTTTTCCGAAGAAAGATGGAAACTGAAACTGAGTTTCACTAAGTATGGTAGAAGCCTATATATACTGACTTCATAATGACTGTTTAGAGGTTCAATATTTCAAAAGCACATGAACACAAGTATTCAAAGTCAGACATAAAGGCACTTCAATGCTAAGTCAAAAAGTCTGTACGTCATACTTAGATTCCTTGGACTGAAACTTAGTCTGACAAGAGTAGGTAGAAAGTACACTTCAAAAGGTGAAAATTAAAGCAAAGTAGAGCAGATCAGGTAGACCGACTAATTGGACGACGAAGACATTGTGTCTAACGACCGATTCTCACAGTCTAACGGGCAAAATTCAAATTGTCTTCCAAGGTCTCTTATAAATAGCTCGACAACTCTGCAGATCAATCATCGAAATTCTTGTGAAAAGCTAAGTCGACACTCTGCTCATACTCTCTGAATTTCCGTGAGTTGTAATCACGAGACTTGAGCTTCCAATTCAAGTTATTCCTTCCATGCTACTGTTTCAAAGCACGAGGCTAAAACTTAAAGCTGAAGCTATTCCATTGGTAACTATAACCTTTCTAAGTTATATTCATAGCAGTCAATATACTACTCTGGGATATTGATTATCACGAGCCTTAGCCAACCATTCTAAGTTCTGGGAAGAACGAAAAAACACCCAACATCCAGGAAGAAGGTTGCATTGTGCGTCCTCACTTCAACCTGAAGAAGGATCAACATACAAGAAATTTCTAGGCTAGCGGCGACAGCGGACCGAAGGATGAAGGTTTCCAACGGGCTGTCGATAGATCGTAAGAAGGCTTTTACCCTTAAACTTAGTGGATTCCAAATTAAGTTTGGAAAGTAGATGTAGGACTTTGATTCCACTATAAATATCATGTCTAGTTTACTTGCTTTATTTAAGTTTCTGCATTTTAAGTTTCCAAACTTACTTTGAAACCTTCAATACTTATACAAGCGTATATTCCTGAAACTTACTTTGAAACCTTCTATGAGCTTAAAGCTGACTTTCTAATTACCTAAAATTTAGTCTCTGTCAGTTTCAAAGACAAGTGCATAACTAAACTATTTATGCTGCACAGTTTCATACTCTGATTTTAGAACCAATACTAGTGGATATTGACATCCTCCAGCTAGCGATAGATTGCGAGAACATTTGTAACCGAAGCTTTGTAATTTCTAGACTTATAGTCTTAAGAGAGGACATAGGGCTTTTGTGTGCGAACCTCTATAAATTCTTTTGCATTTACTGTTTTATTTATTGACTTGCTAGGATTTTAAAACTCAACATATTCTAAGTAATGAAGTACTCCCTCCGTCCCAGTTGATTAGTCCCCTTGAGATTTGGCACAATAACCAATGCGAGTAGAGATAGAGGAAATGAGTATTTTATTAGTGAGTGGAGATTAACTTTCCATTTTAGGTAAAGGGACAATTAAATGGGACGGACGAAAAAGGAAAGAGGGACTAATGAAGTGGGACGGAGGGAGTATATGTGAAACTTGCTAAAACCTCAAATTCGCTAGACTTTAAGTTTCAGAAAAACAAAATGATGCGGAACAACTAGTTTATGAAGTCAATTTTTTCTAAATTATTTCCGCTGTGTTGGGAAAGAAAATTTAAATTCGTAACATGTAACCACACGATCATTGTATCATTCACCACTACTCTTTAACTTATTTAAACGTTTCTTTATTTGATGATTGAAAGACTTATTTACATTAATCAATTGGCTTTTTGCTTCGATGCGATAATTTAAAGTGTTTTTTTTTTTCTGAAGATAAATCAAATATTAAATATAGGTCATTACATTCTGATTGAAATTTACTTTGTTGTAATTGTTTTTTATTTACAATTTAATGTATAAGACCATGAAAGAATAGATTGAGCACATGGGAATCGTTTAAGCCTTAACGAAGTCATGCTTTGAGATAAGATAGTTTGACTTTCTCGGGTTGTGAGATATATTACTAATAAATATACCTTTCCAAATGTTTAATAGAAAATTAAATACAAGATAGCGATAAAATGGTTTGACATAAGCAATGACTTGATATCGAATTTATGACACAATTAAATAGTTGTATCTTTTTTTCAATAGGATATGGGGTATAGTAAATTGTTAAAGACAATCGGTTGACTAAATTGATTGATTCATGTTGGCAATTAAATTGCGATTTGATAAACATTGGCTTATTTTTGCAAAAATGAGTTGGGAAACAATAAAAAACTGGATTATTTTTAATTGATATTATAAATTGGTAAGATAAAATAGTAATATTAAAAATAATTTTATTTTGTCTTAATTAAAGGACTACAGTGAGAAATTACATAGCTATAGTTTCAAATTATTTAAAATTATTGGACAACGAATATGATAATTTATTGATGTAATATAATGCATTTTTCAGAAAATAAATCATTACAAATAAACCTTATTAACCCTTGAAAATTATATGTATCAGATCATATTATTTTACTATTTTTATAAAGAAGCAACTTACCAATAACTAATAAGTCATGGTTCGAATTTTATTGAGGATATCTGTGTTTGAATTTAAATTAATGTAAAAAATTAATATTACTCTCTCTGTCCCGCCAGATTAGTCCATATTTCCATTTTCGTCTGTCCCACTAGATTAGTCCACTTTCCTAAAATGGAAAAAAATCTTCTCACACCAATAAAATATTAATTCCACTACAATCACAAACATTGGTTTTTGTGTCGAAACCAAACTGGACTAATCTAATGAGACGGAGGGAGTATTATAGATTCTTCAAATTAAATGGTGGATTTGTGTTTGAATAGTGAATATAAATAAGCCATTCATGCGCATAAGAAAATAACACATCAAATAGAAAAATGGCGTCATTTAGACAGTTTTTTTGCATCGGTCTTCTCCTCATTCTTGTCTCAGGTAAATTGCAAGATTCTTATATATAGTAATTAAATTAGAATTACTTTCTATAAATAAATATGATGTGATGCATGCAGGAGCGGAGAAGGTAATGAACAATGGCAATAGATGCGTGCGGCGATGGAGTGTGCTGTGAGAATGATGTGTGCGGCGCGGAATGTTGCAAATCAAAGTGCGGCACTGCATATAAATCGCGCAATCCGGAGTCGGCTTGTGTTTTTGTTCTCACCTCACAAAGGCTTTGCTCTTGCACTTTTGATTGTTAACAATCCTTTATTTGTCTTTTTTTTTTTTTAATGTATTTTTGTAGTGAATTAATAAAGAAACAAACAGTCACCTGTTTGAATATCAATGCATGCACACCGATTTTAGTTTTTTTTATGGTCGAATATTATTTAATCTTTGAAAAATATTACTCCATCCGTTCCATTAGTGTAGTTCCATTTCTTTTCGGCACGGAAATTAATGGTTGTGAGTGTAGTGAAATTAATATTTTATTGGTGAATGTGAAAAAGTTTGTCATATTAGAAAAATGAGACTATTTTAAGGGACAAACAAAAATGCAAAATGAAACTGCTCCTGCGGGACGAAGGAAATATCAAATTATTAATTTAACTATCATGAATCACTAAGCGTATGAGTTTGAATTTGGAAATCGTTCCACCTCGGGGGGACTTCCCCCCACACTAAATTAGGGAAAACTGGGTATTCTATCCCTAAGTTTCTACTTTCTCGGAATTCTATCCAAAGAAATTTTCACAAGGTAATTATATCATATATTTTAATTCTTTCCCTGAATTCTATCCCTATAAATTTTTACCCGGTAATTTTATCCCAATAAATTTTTATTTGGTAATTATATCCTATATTTTTATTTTATCAGTTAATTTTATCTCGAATAGTTAATGAAGTTCAAATATTGTTGACTTGATCGTTTTATTTCATGTGATTGTCGACGCGTCATTCACGTAGATATTTATTTATATATTTTAAAATTTTTCAATTTTAAAAAATTCAATGTGGTTGTCGACGTTATTTATTTTATTTTATCTACATACAATATTTTAATTGGGAGATTTAAAAAAAAGAGAACAAATAAATATTTGCATGGATGACACATCGACAACCACATTAAATTTTTCCATAAATAAAAACTTTATTTGTTTCTTAATTTTTTTTCCAATTAAAATATTGCATGTAGATATAATAAAATAAATACTATCGACAACCACATTGAGTTTTAAAAATTGAAAAAATTTAAAATATATAAATAAATATCAATGTGGATAACACGGCAACAATTACATGAAATAAAACGTTGGAGTCAACAACTTTAGAACCCCGTTAATTATTCGGAATAAAATTTACTGATAGAATAAATATATATAAAATTACCGGAAAAAAAAATTATTGGGATAGAATTTGGAAAAAGAATCAAAATATAGAATATAATTACCTAATGAAAATTTTTTGGGATAGAATTTGGGGAAATAATCAAAATATAGGATAAAATTATCTGATGGAAATTTTTTGGGATATACTTTATAGTTGAGTTGGTTAGCCCAACTTGACTAGATTTATCAAACCATGTTCAATCATTGTTCGTTACATTTATTACTTTTTTTAACCACAATTATTAAAATGAAAGTGTAGTTTTTGTTTTTTAATTATTTGGCCAACATCGACGCAGCAGGCGGAATATACCATCAGAGGACCGATGTCGACGATGTGTTCAGTCGTCTAACGGGCAGACATGACATCTCTCTTCGAAATAAAAAACAACAAACTTGGAATCAAGAGAGTGAGCAACAAAGAAACAAAAGATTGTTCACTATTGTTTGATCGATCCTTTGCCTCGATGTTCACTAATTTTTAATTGTAGTAAAACACAACACCAGTTTATGATTCTCCTCTCCATTGTCAACGAATAACCTTAAAAGAAATGTCTTCTTGCAAGACTTTCATCGCCTACAACCCCTATATAAACACCCTCTTACCCCACAACTAATCACAACGCAGATCCCATTTCATCAGTTCAAGGGGCTCTTGGTATATGTTCGAAGTAGTTTCTTCATTTGCATGATATTTATTTACGCGTATCAACTCCTTTTGCTTGTGCAGGGGATCTCGTGTGCGAGGAGTTACCTGCTGGACTATGCTCTTTCTCTATTGCGTTGCGTGCTGGAAACCCAAAAACAGGACAGTGGGGATCTGGAGTTGCAATGCAAGACTTCTGAGATTACAGCCACGGACATGAAAGATATGGACTAAGATTTTGTACTAATTAGATTAGTACAATATATATTAATTAGTTTAATTTATCTTTCTAGATAATATACTAATATGATTAGTATATAATATATTAATTGGATTAATATCTATTTTGGTAATATAATAATAATTAGATTATTAATTATTGGAATTGATATGGAAATAAATAAGGCCCAAATCTTATTAGATAAGATTTGAGACTCTCCTCTATATATAAGAGAATAACTTATTTGTAATACCCCAAGCTTAATTAAGCTTTCGTAAAGATCAATTGAT
>JAPKLW010002285.1:84013-99146 GCA_026898455.1 Plectranthus barbatus | reverse complement strand
TGAAGTGAGAAAAGCAGCTCTTTTTTGTAGTCTCCCCCTTTTTTTTTTCTTCTCTCTTGGATCTTCCTTTTATAGGTGGAGATTCAAATCTTGAATCTCCATATCCGTTAATCACAACGGCATCTTTGTCCAAGAGTGGATTAACTTGTTTGAACACTTTTTGTATATGACTGTACTTTTCGAACTACTTCTGGAAAGTCTTGACCTTTGCGTGTACTTTTGTCAGAATCGCAGTCCAGCTTCAAATCTTGATTTTTTTGCTTTGCTAAGCTAGAATCTGCTAAAGTATTTTTCCTTTGATCCTTTGACTTCTGTTGCTTGCAATTTCTTATTCATTGCTGAAGGATCCCGAATGCTAACGCCTTAGCATTCTGTTGATATCTATTGTCTAGCGAGCGTTCAGCCGTTTGCTAGTGATCCTTCGTTAGTTGGCTTCTCTAGCAGCTTGTAAGTGGAAGACGAATGCTGATGCCGTCTGCTTCATATCTGCTAAGAATTCTTCTTAGCACCTTAGTCTATTACTACTCAATGTAAAACTTATACAGGACTTTACAAAGTGTGCTAGACTCTCTAAAGTTCGGCAAATGATCGACCAACTAAATAAGGTTTGATCCAACAAAACCTTTTACAAATAAGTCCTAAGGGAAATGTATGCATGATTATTTTACTTCATAATTATCCTTCTCAACCTCAATTTCTGTAGTTAAGATTTTATTTTATTTTATGCACCTTTGAATTTATGTTTTTATTTTTAATGCAAGTTTATTTCAGTTTATTTATTTCTTTTATTTCTAGGGTTTGAATATTATTTTGAATGCATGTTTAGGATTAATTAATTAGGTTCAGATTCCTGTGTTTATTTCATAATTCTAGATTAATTCAAGGACCAAGAGGTGACGATTAATTTAGATGTCTAGCTATTGATAGAAGGACCGAGAGGTGAATATTAATAGTGGGATTAGGAATGCATGATACAATCTACACTATCCAAACAGATGCACTAGACTTTAGGAATTGAACTGATTTGCTTATCGGATTGACTAATTTGGTGTACTTTGAGACCGAGCGGAGATAGTCACTAATTAGTAATCTAGGTTATATTTGCCAAACAAGGAAATATAGCATTGTTGCAGTATTCCACCTGTTAAATTAATTGATTCCTACATGTTATCCTTAATAAGATTTCTTCCCTAGGATTTGTGTTTCGTTTTATTTAATTTAAGTTTATATTTTATTTTCTCTGCCTAATTTAATAAACAAAACCTGATTTTGAAGTACTCAAATAATTAATCTGAAACTGTGTTTTAGTACATAGGACTATTTTGCATATCTTTTCTCTGTGGGTTCGACATTCGAGTTATAAATTTATTTGACCACTATATTTGCAATTAATCTGGTAGAAATATCAGTGATCAAATTATAATAATTAGTGATTAAACTTCAAAACCCTTTTACTTTTAATTCTACCTATCCAGTACTTTAAGAACTTTTAAGTTAGTACTTAGGATTTTTTGTTGTTCCTTTCCTCGTGGGATCGATAATTTTATTTGCCGCTATATTATTACCTTCGAGTCCTCCTTCTGCTTCGTGAACCGCTGAGGGAACGGCAGAGGAGGGGATTGATCTTCAGACTGCTGCAGCTTTGAAGAAGGTCAGCATCAACATCCTGCTGATCGAAGCACTGAAGGAGATACCGGGGTACATGAAGTGATGGGTTTTGTATACTAAAAGCATTTATTATAACGAGTATACAACAATTTATTTCTCCTATCTGTTAACAATCGTAAATGTATGAAAAATGGTATCCTCTTGTCTCACCGATAGGGATGATCATACGGCGTGTGAGAGATCGCAGAAGATAGTATAATCACTTGACCTAGTGAGACATAAACCCGATCACAGCCGAGACAGCATATGAGGATACGTCTGTCCGGATAGCTGCGGCATTGTCGGAATAAGTAGTCTGTCTTGGTTACTTGACACGCTGGTACGCAGAGGTGGCGTATTGATGGACCGCAGTGAGATGTATTCGTCTGTCTGACATCAGCGAATACAAGATCTCGTTATATTGATTGAGTCCAAACCCTAACGAAGGTTTAGGGGTTTACACGGGTTGACTGTTGCTTTGACTTGCCATGGTGGAGAGCCTAAGTAACGTGCTCGTATATCTGCATCTTGGGTAACAGCAGTTCATGTAGTACCGCCTGAGACTGGGTTTAGGTAACCATATCCGAGTAATAGGATGGAGACATTCCCTGAGGAGCTCAATAACATTCATCGTGCCAAAGTCCTGCAGGCTGATTAAGTTCAGGCACGAGTGACAAGGTTTGAGTGGTACTACTCAGGAATAATAAGATAGTAATTAATTGTAGTTAGAGCTTGTCAGAGGCTCCGATTAATTAATGAATGTCCGGTAACCTTAAATATGGGGATTCTCAATTAATGCAGCTCGTTCTCATAACGTGGTAATAAAGGGGTAGGTCAGTATTAATTCTGTGTTGAAAAAGAATTAATATTAATTAATTAATTGTGTCCTGGGTTGTGGCAATGGGAATTAATTAATTATAGGCCCACTTTATTATTTGCATTAGGTCCCAGGACTGGCCCAATTAAATATGCTGAATTGAGCCCAAAATGGCCCATTAGGGTTTCCAACCCAAGGTCTATAAATAGACAACTCTCTCTCAAAAGTCATAACACATTTGAAACACAGTAAACCTAGACAGAGAGAGGGGTGCCATTTTTGGGAGCAAAAAGGAGGAGAATTTCGATTCTGGTTCTGCTCAGAATACAGATCTACAAAGTCCTCACCAGTAGTAGATCTGAACTGCATTGGGACACAGCCCTGAAGATCTAATCTGGAGAACAAATTTACTTTCTCCCTTCCCTTTCTGTTTCGATTTTAATCTAGAAATTAGATCTCTAATTTCTGTTTCCGCAGATTAAATCGGATTGCGTGGTTGAATTGAGATTTTGAATTCAAACGCGAAAGATCGGTTCAGACTCGACGGAGTTACGGTAAACCCATAATCCAAAATTCTTTGTATTAAATTCATAGGAGCATGCTAGGGTTTTGAGAATTTTAATTATGTGCAATAACCATAAATCGATCCGGTTCAGTTTGGTTTTGGTGATTCGGTTCACGGAAAAACCCTACAATTGGTATCAGAGCCAGGTTTCTAATTTATGGCTCTGTTGTTCATAATTAAATTTGATATGCATGTAGGAATATATTGTTTTGTGGATGTTTGGTTTTTGTTCCTCGTGGCAACCGTTGATTCAGCCCGCGGTGGTTTATCCGTGTAGGGCTAAATTGTTTTTGTAAAATCACGAGAAAATCCATGATTAGTGTAGATTTGAAAATTGTAATAGAGTAGTTGTTTTGTAATTTTCAAATTTATGTAATTGGATGGGTCGAGGACGAAGAACGAAGACGGAGCCGACGAAGGGCGGTGCATGGCAGCGGCAGGAGGCCGCGCACGCGTGCACGGCGGCGGCGCGATAGGCGCGCGGCTGGGGCATCCAGCGCAGGCACGGCATGCGCGGCCTGCGCGCGCGCGAGACAGCGCGGGCGCGGCATGGCAGCAGCGAGCGGGGGCGCGCGGCGCTGGCCAGTGGCCGGCCTGGCGGCGGCGGCTATCGTCGGCTGCTGCTGTCCTGTCGCGGTGGCTTGTGTTTTGTGGTTTGTGAAATCCTGTGTAAACCCTAGGGTTTGCATTAGGGTTATGGCAAATCATCAGATCACAAAGGCCTAAATCCAAAAGATTTGGTGTATCCAGATTTGAAGGCCCTTGAAGATTTGGAAGATTTGAAAAGATTTGGATTTATCCAAATTAATTCAAATTTCAAATTTGTAATAGATAGATATTTTTTTCTGTTTTTTGAGGCCTCGAGGAATTTTTGTTTTCCTTAATTATCCTCGTATGATATGTGATTTATTTATGTGCGCAATTTAAGCATGTGTAGATAATAGAAAAAGCATGTTTTACTGCTTTTATTATTTACAGTTTTTCCAAGCATGCTTATGTGATTAATTTCTTTTGTTGGATTATATTTTGGGAATTTTCGGGCTTGTTTATTTACATGCAAAAATTTGGAAAATATAATGACAGAAATTATGTGTGCGCATAAAGAAACCTTTTAAAAGAAAAATACTAAGCAAATTTTTTAAAATCAATAGACCTCCACAAAGCTGTCCTAGGCTGTAAGTGTATCTCTCGTTCTAGTAAACATCTACGAGTGTAGCTTGCTAGTTCCTGGAGGTGCATGGGTACGGTTGTTGGGATTTCGATTTCTAGACAAACAATTTAAATCATGTGAATAGTGGGAGGGGCTTTGCGTAAACGTCTACGAGTGTAGCTTGCGTAGACCTCTTTCACAAGTATTTTAGGATTGATTTAAATTATAGATAACAAAAGCTTTAAGGGCTGTGCGGTATGGTTATGTGCCATGCTAAATATTTTGTTAATGGCTTAGAAGCATCTTAGAATATAATGCAAGAATTGCATACCTGTTCTTGAGAGATGGCTTGGTCTAAGGTTTTCACTAATTATTAATTTCTAGTGTCTAAAGCATCCTGACATGGTAGTGAAATTAAATGGATTGGGGCTTAAAACCCGCAGTTCTGGTTGAGGGTGACATCGTAAACGTCTACGAGTTTAGCTTGCGGTGAGAACTCTTGGGCAATTAGTGGAAAACATTTGTATTTGATTTATTAAAAGGTTTTCAATGCATTTGTTTTCGAAGTTCAACATGTATGTTCTTATTTAAGATTCTTTATTGTCTCAGATATGTCTATGTCTAATGTGATCAACATTCTCGCACAAAACACTCTAACTGGTCCAAACTTCCTGCAATGGAAACACAATCTTGAATACCTCCTAATTGCAGAAGAACATATGTTCGTTCTGTAAGTACTTCGTCCCATAGTGCCAACTGCTGAGTCCTCTCAAGAGGAACTAGACTATTATAACAAGTGGGAGAAATCGAACAATGCAGTCAAATGCTATATTATGACCATTATGTCGAAAGTCTTGCAACAGCAACATCAGCACCATAGGGATGCCTATGACATTATGCAAAGTCTAGAGGCAACCTATGGGGAAACTGATAGAGCCGTCAGGTTTAATCTCATGAGAGAAATTGTGAGTAAGAAAATAACTGATGGCACCTCAGTGAGAGAGCACGTAGTCACCATGACTCACCTCATGGATGAGCTAACTGTGCATGGTGGAGGTATCGACGCTGAGGCTAAGGTCAATATCATACTGAACTCTCCACCCAAGTCCTTTGAGAGTTTCAGGCTGAATGTTGTCATGAACAAGAAAGAGTATACTCTTAATGAGTTACTCAATGACTTGATGGCAGCTGAATCGGTCATGAACCCTCAAAAGGTTGCCTTGGCCACTTCTGGTAATCTCTCTGTTGTACCAAAAAGTATGAAGCGGAAGAAGGGGATTAAGAAGTGGGCCAAGAAGACACCTGTGAAGGATGGTGGGGCTGGGAAAAAGACTAAGGTGGTGACTGAAAGGGACAGGTGCTTCAGGTGTGGTAAGAAAGGGCACTGGAGGAAAGATTGTCAATCCAACAAAGCTAGACAAGGTATGCCATTTTGCATGTATAACTGTAAGCATGATTAGAGTTAGTTGTTGCTCTTCCAAAGCTGTAAGCATTGACTTGTTGATCATGTTGTTGTACTTTGCAGGGGACCGTGCCGACAAGGCTGGTGAGTGATGGCAAGAAGATACCAAACTGGATGAAGGCAACGTTTTATGACGGAGCTTCATGGAGTTTTCTTTTCCTTATGTTTTGATGAATAAAGTACATTTGAGAATTTATTTGTGGGCCGTGGTTTATCGGCAAGACAAATTTTATCAACTTTTATGGATATTTGTTTTTATCATTGGTAGTAACAATGTTATCCATTATGGAATGTTGATTTGCAACTCTATGTTGCTTCGATCAAACACGTCTTTTATATTGCATGTAATTCATCCGTAATTGATCATCCTAGGAAGAGAAAACTTCTTCTGATGAGGATCTTACATATCTCTGGCACTTGAGACTGGGTCACATCAGCTTGAAGCGCATTCCAAGACTTGCAGATGACGGTACATTGGACCTAGTCCGGGCTGTACCTTATCAAGTCTGCGAATCCTGCATCGAGGGCAAGATGTCAACTAGGCCTTTCAAGGCTAGTCAGTCTCGAGCAGAGGAAGTGTTGGAATTGATCCATTCTTACTTATGTGGACCGATGTCCACGCAGGCTCGTGGAGGGTACAAGTACTTTGTCACTTTCATTGACGACTACTCAAGGTACGGATACGTTTACCTGCTTTGCTACAAGTCTAAATGCTTTGAGAAATTCAAAAAGTTCAAAGCTGAAGTGGAAAAGAAGGTCGAAAAAACTATCAAGTCACTGCGATCTGACCGCGGTGGCGAATACCTCGGTAATGAGTTCCTGCAATATTTGTCAGAAAATGGGATTACATCCCAGTGGACTGCACCGGGTACTCCCCAGCAAAATGGTGTAGCTGAAAGAAGAAATAGGACTCTTCTAGAGATGGTAATATCAATGATGAGTTATGCAAACTTACCAATTTCATTTTGGGGCTATGCATTGGAAATAGCAGCTTACGTGCTTAATGTGGTGCCTTCTAAATCTGTTCCTAAGACACCTTCTGAGCTCTTCCTTGGTCGCAAACCTAGTTTGTGCAATTTTAGAGTATGGGGCTGTCCGGCACACGTATTGTCGAAGGAACCTGATAAGTTAGAAAGCAGGTAAAAAATAATGCTGTTCATAGGGTATCCCAGGCAAACGAAAGATGGTTACTTTTACTGTCATGAGAGTGAAAGAGTCGTTGTTAGCACCAACGCTAGATTCTTGGTGGACGAGTATGTGATTAATCACAAGTCAAGGAGTGATATCGCTCTTCAAGAAATTTAGAACGAGAATGCAATTCCTAGGGAAGGGGAACGTGTAGATGTGGGTGCACCTGTGAGAGGTACAACACCACAGACACGTTTTTCAGTGCAAGGTGCAGGACCACAAGTCGCTGCACCTACTACTGACACGGCACCGATGCCTCGTCGTAGTGGAAGAGTTATTTTCCAGCTGAAAAGGTACATGTTCGTGGGTGAGTCTTCGGACTTGAGCCCGGAAGACGGACATGAGGACTCTGACCCACTGACTTACGAAGAGGCAGTGCAGGACAAGAATGTTGCCAAATGGCGTGTCGCCATGGATTCTGAAATTGAATCCATAACTGCTATGGATGTATACCAGAAAACTGATTTGCCGGATGGCTTTAGGGCCATAGGGTGCAAATGGGTATACAAAAGAAAGAAAGGGGCAGATGGAAAGATCACAGGTTTTAAAGCCAGGCTGGTGGCAAAGGGTTATAGTCAGAAAGAGGGCATTGACTATGACGAAACCTTTTCACCCGTAGTCATGCTCAAATCCATCCGAATACTCCTTGCCATAGCTGCGCATATGGACCTCGATATCTGGCAGATGGATGTCAAAACCGCTTTTCTAAACGGTTACCTTGAAGAAGGTATGGACATCTATATGCAACAACCCGAGGGTTACATAAGCAAAGGCGAAGAACATCTTGTCTAGAAGCTTAGGAAGACCTTGTATGGACTTAAGCAAGCTTCAAGGTCGTGGAGCTTATGTTTTAATGATGTGATTAAATCCTATGGATTTGCACAGTTGGAAAACGAAAGTTGTGTTTACCGACTTTGTGTCAGTGGGAGCGTGGTCTTCCTTGCACTATACGTTGATGACATACTCCTATTTGGAAACAACGAGGGAGTAATGTCTGAAATCAAGATTTGGTTATTCGAACAGTTCCAGATGAAGGATCTGGGAGAAGCTGGCTACATTCTTGGGATTAAGGTCTTACGAGATCGTAAGAGAAGAATGTTGAGCTTATATCAGGCATCCTATGTGGATAATGTGATAGCCCGGTTCAGCATGCAACTCGCCAAGAAAGGCTTACTACCTTTCAGACATGGCGTTTGTCATTCTGGTGAGCAGTGTCCTCAGACACAGCGGGAGAAAGATGAAATGAGTCTTGTACCATACGCTTCGGCTGTGGGTAGTCTCATGTATGCGATGCTGTGTACCAGGCCAGATATTTGTTATGCCGTTGGCATGGTAGCAAGATATAAGTCTAACCCTGGACAGGCGCACTGGACTGCTGTAAAGCATATCCTCAAGTATTTGAAAAGAACTAGGAATTTCTGCCTAGTTTATCAAAGTGAGGATTTGTGCCCTGTGGGTTATACAGACTCGGATTTCCAAGGGGACCAGGATGAGATGAAATCGACTTCAGGATATGTGTTTACCCTGGGAGGTGGAGCTGTATCTTGGAGGAGCTCAAAGCAGAAATGCATTGCTGACTCCACCATGGAGGCGGAATATGTCGCCGCCTCCGATGCCTCGAAAGAGGGGGTGTGGCTCCGGAACTACCTTTTAGAGTTGGGTGTGATCCCGAGTTTGCCAAGGAGCATCATAATTTATTGTGATAACTCTGGTGCAGTGGCAAACTCAATGGAACCGCGGTCTCACAGGGCAAGCAAACACATAGAGAGAAAGTACCATATCATACGCGAAATCGTATCGAGGGGCGATGTGCTGATTAAGAAGATTGACAATGCTGACAATCTTGTTGATCCGTTTACAAAGAGCTTGACGCAGAAAGTTTACGAAAGACATATTCGTGAGCTGGGTCTGAGGTGGATGCCGACCACTTATAGTGGTTAAAGTGACAGCAGACTAGATAGACGGACTGTATACTCTGTAATAGCTTAGTTATACTTTGAGTATAAGTGGGAGATTGATGGGTTTTGTATACTGAAAGCATTTATTATAATGAGTATACATCAGTTTATTTCTCCTATCTGTTAACAATCGTACATGTATGATCATACGGCGTGTTGTAGATCGCAGAAGACAGTATGATCACTTGAACTTGTGAGACATAAACCTGATCACAGCCGAGACAGCGTATGAGGATATATCTGTCCGGATAGCTGCGGCATTGTCGGAATAAGTAGTATGTCTTGGTTACTTGACATGCTGGTACGCAGAGGTGGCGTATTGATGGACCGCAGTGAGATGTATTCGTCTGTATGACATCAGCGAATACAAGATCTCATTATATTGATTGAGTCCAAACCCTAATGAAGGTTCAGGGGTTTGCACGGGTTCACTGTTGCTTTGAGTAACAGCAGTTCGTGTAGTACCGCCTGAGACTGGGTTTAGATAACCATATCCGAGTAATAGGATGGGGACATTCCCTAAGGAGCTCAATAACATTCATCGTGCCAATGTCCTACAGGCTGATTAAGTTCAAGCACGAGTGATAAGGTTTGAGTGGTACTACTCAGGAATAATAAGATAGTAATTAATTGTAGTTAGAGCTTGTCAGAGGCTCCAATTAATTAATGAATGTCCGATAACCTTAAATATGGGGATTCTCAATTAATGCAACCCGTTCTCATAACGTGGTAATAAAGGGGTAGGTTAATATTAATTATGTAGTGAAAAAGAATTAATATTAATTAATTAATTGTGTCCTGGGTTGTGTTCATGGGAATTAATTAATTATAGGTCCACTTTATTATTTGCATTAGGTCCAAGGACTGGCCCAATTAAATATGCTGAATTGAGCCCAAAATGGCCCATTAGGGTTTCCAACCCTAGGTCTATAAATAGACAACTCTCTCTCATAAGTCATAACACAGTTGAAACACACTAAACCCTAAACCCTAAACCCTAAATCCACAATTCTTTGTATTAAATTCATAGGAGCATGCTAGGGTTTGGAGAATTTTAATTATGCGCAATAACCATAAATCGATCCGGTTCAGTTTGGTTTTGGTGATTCGGTTCACGAAAAAACCCTACATGAAGTACCTCCGGAAATTAATGAGTGGAAAGAAGTAGATCGTGGAGAACGAGATGGTGAAGATCCACGAGCAGTGCAACTTGCTACTTCAAAAGCAGGTGCCCATTAAGAGAAGCGATCGTGGATGCTTCTCTATTCCGGTTGAGATTGGTGGACACACGTTCGAGAGAGTACTATGTGATACTGGAGCTAGTATCAACCTGATGTCGTACTCTATCTACAAGCGTCTCAACATCAGAGAGATGAGGCCCACGACGATCACCCTGCAGATGGCGGACCGGTCTGTGTCCTGCCCGAAAGGTATACTAGAGGATGTGCTCATTCGTGTGGGCCATCTCATTTTTCCTGCAGATTTTGTGGTGCACGAGATGACGAAGGACGAGACCATGCCCATGATATTAGGGCGTGAGTTTCTCAACACTAGCGCCACTCTTATTGACTGTCGAGGCGGCAAGATCACACTCCGGGCGAATGATGAAAATATCACTTTTGTGATCGTCAAGAGCAAGAAGAAAGAGGAGTGCAATCGAATCTCCACTACTGACAAAGGAGATGAATCTGAAGAGGAAAAAGCAGCTGCAATCGAATGGGAGCGAGGAAATGGAGGGGTTAATCTGTCAACTACGCCACCTTTATCTGAGCTCACCACCATCATCAAGGATCGAAAGGTTTACATGGTGGATTCCAAAGGTCGGCGAGTCTGGACCCGACCTCCTTGGCAATGATTTGAGGTATCGTCGAGCTGCGACGTTAAATCAAGCACTTGTTGGGAGGTAACCCAACCTTTTCCGTAATTTCTTTTCAATTTTCATTTTTTATTTTATTTCGAATTTCTATTATTTCTGCACTAACAATGTTTTGCAGTAAAAAATAAAAAAAATAAAAATAAAAATTTGGAGTATGGCTCGACGTCAATCGATGCAGCCTGGCGTCGATCGATGCCGAGTAGACAACCGGCGGAATACACTTGATCTGAGAGAGGGTCACAAGAAGGCTTCCCATCGATCGACGTCATCTAATGTCGATCGACGCGAAGTGCTAACAGCTACTAATTCACGTCGTGCGAAGTTTGAAGACTCTGGGAGGATAAAAGGTTGATGTCTGATATCAGCTACCTGGTATCGTTCCTTCTTTTGTCTGATTTTCAAACTTATTCCACTCTTCGATTTGGAAATAAGTTTGGGGGGATGTGGACAAGAGATGGAACGTTCTATCTTTATTTATTTTGCTTTCTGTATTTAATTTTTGCCTTAAATTTTAAGTTTTTATTCTATTTTGTGGGAAAATTTTTTAGTTTTGAGATAACCTGAATGAGATTGTGAGACTAGAATCGGTTGAGGGTTGAGTTTGAATTGATTATGAACGTGGTTAAATGCCTATAAATGTAGAATACCGCATGATAGGATTGATTTGACACTTATGCTTGCATGCCGATTGAGCTGATTTGAAATTGACTGTAGGAATTAAACTGATTTGCATATCAGATTGACTAATTTGGTGTTCTTGAGACCGAGCGGAGATAGTCACTAATTAGTAATCTAGGTTATATTTGCCAAACAAGGAAATATAGCATTGTTGCAGTATTCCACCTGTTAAATTAATTGATTCCTACATGTTATCCATAATATGATTTCTTCCCTAGGATTTGTGTTTTGTTTTGTTTAATTTAAGTTATATTTTATTTTCTCTGCCTAGTTTAATAAACAAAACCTGATTTTGAAATACTCAAACAATTAATCTGAAACTATGTTTTAGTACATAGGACTATTTCGCATATCTTTTCTCTGTGGGTTCGACATTCCAGTATAAATTTATTTGACCACTATATTTTCAATTAATCTGGTAGAAATATCAGTGATCTAATTGGCGCCGTTGCCGGGGAACGGCAGAGGAGGGGATTCTATCAATTTGATCACTGTTTTGTCTAATAGATTAATTATAATAACAGTGGCAAATGAATTTGTAAACCCTAAGGTTATCGATCCAGGGGAATTGTATGGGGAAACTATCCTATATACTAGCTATGATCCTAAGATTCATTGTTTGAGGAAATAGAAAATTAGGGTTTTAACTTAGAAAATAAAGATGACAATATGGAAAATTTAAAGATGTTTTGAAAGCAAATTAAAGGAACACAGATTCTAGGGAAGAATTCTTATTATGGATGACATGTAGGAACCAATTAATTTAACAGGTGGAATACTGCAACAATGCTATATTTCCTTGTTTGGCAAATATAACCTAGATTACTAATTAGTGACTATCTCCGCTCGGTCTCAAAGTACACCAAATTAATCAATCTAATAAGCAAATCAGTTCTATTCCTACAGTCTAGTACATATGTTTGGATAGTGTAGACGTATTATGCATTCCTAATCTCACTATTAATATTCACCTCTCTGTCCTTCTATCAATAGCTAGACATCTAAATTAATCGTCACCTCTCGGTCCTTGAATTAATCTAGAATTATGAAATAAACACATGAATCATGAACCCAATTAATTAATCCTAACATGCATCCATAATAATATTCAAACCCTAGAACCCGCTAGGGTTTCTAGCCACTCATCGCAGATAGAAATCCAAAAGAAAACATATTAAATTACATAAACATAAAGAACTTACTAGAAAATAAAAGGGTTTTGTGTTTCCCAAGTCTCCAAACTCTAAAAACTGAAAAATATGAATGTGGTGTCTAATAATCGAATTTAAGGAGGTATTTATAGAGGGGAAGGTGTATCCTATCAAATCTAGGGCTAAAGATATGATAAATCTTGATTTTGACAGAATTCCCGCGCCAGACCTGCGTCGATCGACGGCGCTTTTTCTCTCCGGCGTCCTCCTGCGCGGTCTCACGATTTTGGCCATAACTTCCTCTCCCGAACTCCAATTAACCCGATTCCAGTTGCGTTGGAAAGCTAAATCTAAGCTCTATTCATTGACATCCTCCAATAGCCCAAGTTCCGTGTGTGGAGAAATCCTCACTGCTACTCTTACACGTCACTGCTTTCGGAACGGTTTTCAAGTGATTTTGGCCTAAAAACTGTGAAAACACAACATAACCCGCATAACATCACCAAATATCGACTCATGCACATAATATATGTATAAACTTAATAAAACTACATAAAATAGTAGAAAATAATATAGATAAGCGAGTAAAATAATGAGCTTATCAAACCCCCCAAACTTGAACGTTTGATTGTCCTCAATCAATAGGCAAGAAAGAAATAAAAAGGTCATGCGATTAAAGTGCAATGCCTCACAAGATTCATCACAGTCAAGAATAAAAAATCCACTACACACAACAATTTGAAAGAGACAGAAAATTCATCAACCGTGGAAGAACTCACGGGAAGTGTATCGCTCAACTCTCAAGTGTTTAAGGTATAGATGAAAGCACTCAACAACATGTATTAAGAAATTTCTACCATAGGCTTGCAAATTTTCTAATATCTCCACTGCTAGAATGTGTATACAAGTCTAGAATCAAAAAAGACTTTCATTAGGTTGTAATGTAGGCTTTTTGTGAAGGGTAGGGAAAATTTGGCCAAGTGACTAAATTAAGTTGAGTTGATCATTCTCAACCAATGCAACCACCATCTATTCATCATCCAACCTTCTCCTAAAATATATCAACAACACACAAGTTTTTTCTCTTTCTTTTTCTAGCTCATTTTGAATCTCTTATACTCTTCAAATAATTTTTGTATTCTTTTCTTTTTAGAGAGCTTATGAGAATTCTAATTATTTCTTTGAGCTTCTTTTTCACGTATCTTTTCACCCCTAATTTATATTTTTTTATCTCCATCTCACAATCATTCCACCCCATATACCACAACTCAAGACATGAGCGAAACCACTACTTCTTCTTAATCTCATAGACAAGGAAAGAAAAATTTTGTATAGGCTCAAAAGTGGCTAACTAGGGAAAATTCAATGTGAAGGGACATTAGGGAATTGGGCTATCAAAGATGGCCTAAGATCAATTCCTAAACTTGTGCAAACTATGTAGTCTCAACACAGAAAATAGGCGAGTTCTAGAGAAATCAAAACACACATGTGAATCTCACATCAAACGAAATAAAGGCTCAAATTTCTCACACAAGGGTTTAAAATTTTTCTTCCCTAGTCAATTTCAAATCAGCTCAATCGGCAAGCAAGCATAAGTGTCAAATCAATCCTATCATGCGGTATTCTACATTCATAGACATCTAACCACAATCACAATCAATTCAAGCTCAACCCTCAACCGATTCTAGTCTCACAATCTCATTCGGGTTATCTCAAAACTCGAAAATTTTCCCACAAAATAGAATAAAAACTTAAAATTTAAGGCAAAAATTAAATATGGAAAGCAAAATAAATAAAGATAGAACGTTCCATCTCTTGTCCACATCCCCCCAAACTTATTTTCAACTCGAAGAGTGGAATAAGTTTGAAAATCAGACAAAAGAGGGAACGATACCTGGTAGTGGATCTCAGACATCAACTTTTTATCCCCCGGAGTCTTCGAACATTGCACGGCGTGAACTGTTGCAGCTGGCACTTTGCATCGATCGACGTGAAGCCTTCTTGCCGATCATGTTGAGGATCAAAGTGTATCACACCGTGCTGCTCGGCGTCGATCGACGCCAGGCTGCATTGATCGACGCAGAGCTGTACTCTGTTTTTTTTATATTTATTAAACTGCAAAATAACTGTTAATGCAAAATAATAGAAATTTGAAATAAATAAAGAAAAAGAAAATTAAAAAGAAAATACGGAAAAGGTTGGGTTACCTCCCAACAAGAGCTTGATTTAATGTCGCAGCTCGACGATACCTCAAATCACTGCCAAGGAGGTCAGGTACAGACTCGCCGACCTTTAGAATCCACCATGTAAACCTTTCGATCCTTGATGATGGTGGTGAGCTCAGAAAAAGGTGGCGTAGTTGACAGATTCATCCCTCCGTTTCCTCGCTCCCATTCGATAGCAGCTGCTTCTCCCTCTTCAGATTCATCTCTTTCGTCAGTAGTGGAGATTCCATTGCACTCCGCTTTCTTCTTGCTCTTGTCGATCACAAAGGTGATCTTTTCATCATTCGCCCAGAGTGTGATCTCACCGCCTCGACAGTCAATGAGAGCGGTGCTAGTGTCGAGAAACTCACGCCCCAATATCATGGGCATGGTCTCGTCCTCCTTCATCTCGTGCACCACGAAATCTGCAGGAAAAA
>JAPKLW010002285.1:53675-84003 GCA_026898455.1 Plectranthus barbatus | reverse complement strand
GGGCGGGACACAGACCGGTCCGCCATCTGCAGGGTGATTGTCGTGGGCCTTATCTCTCCGATGTTGAGACGCTTGTAGATGGAGTACGACATCAGGTTGATTCTGGCCCCAGTATCACATAGTACTCTCTCGAATGTGTGTCCCCCAATCTCAACCGGAATAGAGAAGCATCCATGATCGCTTCTCTTGATGGGCACCTGCTTTTGAAGTAGCAGGTTGCACTGCTCGTGGATCTTCACTGTCTCATTCTCCACGAACTGCTTCTTTCCACTCATCAGTTTTCGGAGGTACTTCATGTACCCCGGGATCTCCTTTAGTGCTTCGATTAGCAGGATGTTGATGCTGACCTTTTTTAGATTCTCCAGAAATCTGGAGAACTTCTCGTCCTCTTTCTGCTTCGCGAACCGCTGTGGGAATGGTATAGGAGGGTTTTGATCTTCAGACTGCTTCAACTTCGTACCTGTAACAGACTTCAGCGTCGATTGACGTAGGGTGGCGTCGATCGACGGGGTTTCATCTTCTGCGTCGATCAATGCGGATGGTGCTGCGATCGACGTGGATCCCTGTCCCGCATAGTTTTGCTCCTTATCACCCCCAGAATCGTTCACAGCCATCTCGGGACCCTTGTAGCTCATCCCAGACCTCAGAGTGACAGCCTTGCAGTCTTATTTGAACCCTTGGGTTCACCTCCATTGTGCTCGGAAGCTTTCCAGGCTTATGTTGGTTGCCGAGTGTCGTGGCGATCTGGCTCAATTGCATGTCCATCATCTGAAGGTGTTTTGTTATCAGCTGCATGTGGTCGGCCATCCCCTTCACCTCGGTTTCTACTTTCCCAAACCGGTTATCTGAGCTCTTGATGAATTTCTCGAGCATCTCCTCCAGCCCGAATTTCTTCCTTTCCACGATCTCTCCTCCAGTACCTACATCAAAACCAGACGGAGGGTGTTCTGCAGCAGAAGGGTTAGAATAAGAAAACACAGGGTGTGATCGCCCATGGTTGTACTTATACCCCTGATTGCCTCGGTAGTTATTGTGATAACCACCGCCAATGTAGTTCACCTCCGTCGCGGCAGTCCCAGACGAACTTCTTGCACCTCGGTTGATGTAGTTAGCCTCCACCGGGACAATGGACATGCTCGGCTCTGCAACAGCTGCAGCTTGTGATGTGCCCAATTTTTCAATCTCTTCCCGGAGCTTCTTCACTTCCGCAACCACGTCAAATTCTGGCTTTGCCTCGACTGCTTTGATCGAAATTTGTCTGTCAGTTGGCCATTGGTGGCTATTTAGCGCCATGTCTGCCAGCAACCTCATGCTCTCTGCATCACTCTTCTTCATCAGTATACCACCAGCAGATGCATCAACCAACTCCTTCATGTGAGGATTCAAACCCTCATAGAAATGGCACACTTGCATCTCCAGATCGATGCCATGTCCAGGACAGAGTCATAGAAGCTCTTTGTATCTCTTCCAGGCCTCGTAGAGTGACTCATCATACATCTGCTTGAAGGTAGTAATGGAAGCTTTCCTCTTCAGCAGCAGGCTCGGTGGGAAGTAGTTGGTAAGGAACTCTGCTCGAAGCTCCTCCCATGGCCCGATCAGACTCTTATCCAGTCCAGCAAACCAAGACCGTGCCTCGTCTCTGAGTGAGAACGAGAACAGTCTCATCCTGATCACATCTTGGGTTACTCCGTTCTGCTTCACAGTGTTACACACCTCAATGAATTGGTTGAGGTGGGTATATGGATCTTCTACAGCTCTCCCCCCCAAACTGGTTTTGCTGCACCATCTGAATAAAGCCTGTGCGTAGCTCGAAGTTGTTGGCGTCAATGCCAACTCTCAATCCGGCCTCTGCTTGCTGTGGAAGAAATCGATCCAAGATGGACCTTTGCGGGATCACAACTTGTCTATCGTTCACTGTGCCAGTCTTGCAGCTTGCTCTGCCTGAGTAGCCTGGGCTGCTTGTAGTTGTGCTCGCAGCTGCTGCACTTCATTCACAAATTGCCTCTGCTCCTCGGGAGTCATATTTTGCAAAAGTGCCTCAGGATTCTCAGTCATCTCTCGTTATTTTTCTTTTCCTTTCTTTTTGATTCTTCTGCAGGTTGCTTCAATTTCAGGACAAAAGCCTCGAGTGTTTTTCCTTTGGCTCTTGTGTTCATGCACCTGCGCAGAAAATATATTGATATCAGTTCGGCGTCGACAACGTGGATTCATGTCGATCAATGCATGTAAGTGGTCGGCGTCGATCGACGTAAGGTGTCTGTCGATCGATGCAATAAGATGATCGACGTCGATCGATACAAAGGGGCATCGATCGACGTCGATCGATGCTAAGGGGCGTCGATCGACGTGGAATGCAGAGACGAAAACTCACACGCGCACACGTACAGAAAAATAAAACTCAATCCAGCAAATTCTAGGACGAACTAGTAACAAGATAAAATCTAACAATTCCCCGGCAACGGCGCCAATTTGATCACTGTTTTTTCTAACAGATTAATTATAATAATAGTGGCAAATAAATTTGTAAACCCTAAGGTTATCGATCCAGGAGAATTGTGTGGGGAAACTATCCTATATACTAGCTATGATCCTAAGAATCATTGTTTGAGGAAATAGAAAATCAGGGTTTTAACTTAGAAAATAAAGATGACAACATGGAAAATTTAAAGATGTTTTGAAAGCAAATTAAAGGAACACAGATTCTAGGGAAGAATTCTTATTATGGATGACATGTAGGAACCAATTAATTTAACAGGTGGAATACTGCAACAATGCTATATTTCCTTGTTTGGCAAATATAACCTAGATTACTAATTAGTGACTATCTTCGCTCGGTCTCAAAGTACACCAAATTAATCAATCTGATAAGCAAATCAGTTCTATTCCTACAGTCTAGTACATCTGTTTGGATAGTGTAGACGTATCATGCATTTCTAATACCACTATTAATATTCAGCTCTCGGTCTTTCTATGAATAGCTAGACATCTAAATTAATCGTCACCTCTCGGTCCTTGAATTAATCTAGAATTATGAAATAAACACAGGAATCATGAACCCAATTAATTAATCCTAACATGCATCCATAATAATATTCAAACCCTAGAACTCGCTAGGGTTTCTAGCCACTCATCGCAGATAGAAATCTAAAAGAAAACATATTAAATTGCATAAACATAAAGAACTTACTAGAAAATAAAAGGGTTTCGTGTTTCCGAAGTATCCAAACTCTAAAAACTGAAAAATATGAATGGTGGTGTGTAATAATCGAATTTAAGGAGGTATTTATAGAGGGGAAGGTGTATCCTATCAAATCTAGGGCTAAAGAAATGATAAATCTCGATTTTGATAGAATTCCCGCGCCAGACCTGCGTCGATCGACGGCGTTTTTTCTCTCCGGCATCCTCCTGCGCGGTCTCACGATTTTGGCCATAACTTCCTTTCCCAAACTTCAATTAACCCAATTCCAATTGCGTTGGAAAGCTAACTCGAAGCTCTATCCATTGACATGCTCCAATAGCCCGAGTTCATTGTGTGGAGAAATCCTTCACTGCTACTCTTGCACGTCACTGCTTTCGGAACGGTTTTCCGGTGATTTTGGCCTAAAAACTGTGAAAACACACCATAACCCGCATAACACCACCAAATATCGACTCATGCACATAATATATGTATAAACTCAATAAAACTACATAAAATATTAGAAAGTAATATAGATAAGCGAGTAAAATAATGAGCTCAAATCAGTCAATCGGCATGCAAGCATAAGTGTCAAATCAATCCTATCATGCGGTATTCTACATTCATAGGCATCTAACCACAATCACAATCAATTCAAACTCAACCCTCAACCGATTCTAGTCTCACAATCTCATTCGGGTTATCTCAAAACTCAAAAATTTTCCCACAAAATAGAATAAAAACTTAAAATTTAAGGCAAAAATTAAATACGGAAAGAAAAATAAATAAAGATAGAACGTTCCATCTCTTGTCCATATCTCCCCAAACTTATTTCCAACTCGAAGAGTGGAATAAGTTTGAAAATCAGACAAAAGAAGGAACGATACCTGGTAGTAGATCTCAAACATCCACTTTTTATCCCCCAGAGTCTTCAAACATTGCACGGCGTGAACTGTTGCAGCTGGCACTTCGCGTCCATCGACGTGAAGCCTTCTTGCCGATCATGCTGAGGATCGAAGTGTAATCACTATTTCTATCTTTTCATCCAATTATTGATTAGTAACTCAAGGTCAAAGATTTCATCATCCCAGCTGACTTTGTGGTCTTAGACATGGAAGAGGACCACAATATTCCGCTGATCTTGGGGAGACCTTTCTTGAAGACAGGTGGAGCACTGATTGATATTCGAGACTGCAAACTGACGCTTCGAGTCAATAATGAGTCAGTAACCTTTCCTATCGGCAAAACAATGTAGAAGCATAATGAAGGAAGCTACCGGAAAGAGTGCCACGTGATAAATTATTTCAATCCGGTGAATTTCTCTCCCTCATATTCTCTTAAAACTGATTCGGATTCTCTAGAAAACTCTTTTCTACACTCTTTGTTTTCATCTTCAGATTTGGATGAGGCAAAAGATGAGCCTGTGGACCAAGAGATGGAGCTAGATGTGTTCAAGAATATAACCCATGGAAAGGAGAACAAACAGGAGCAGTTAACAAGCCGATTCAGCCAGAACGAGTCAGAAAAATGTGGGGGTTCACCCACGTCGATCGACACCACGTCGATCGATGCCAGAAGCTCGTCGATCGACACAGCCTCAGAAGCCACATCGATCGATGCCAAGAGCTCGTCGATCGACGCAGGAGGAAAGTCTGACATGAAGTTCTTTTTGGACAAAATAGCGAGACGTGAAAAAGGGATCGCTGCAATTTCGCCCACATTGATCGACGCACATCTTACGTCGATCGACTCAGGTCTGGAACAACAGCCTTCTAACTCCAATCTGCCTATTTTGAAACTCAAACCACTACCGGCACATCTGAGGAAGTACAAGTCTGCCATTGAGTGGACAATGGGGGATATCAAAGGAGTCAGTCCTTCATTATGCATGCACAAGATCCTTCTGGAAGAAGACTCCAAGAAATGGGGGATGGAAGTCATCAAGAACAAAGATGGAGAGGATGTTGTGGAAAGGCCAGTCTGGGCCCGACCTGCTTAGTAGGTGAATTGAGGTACCATCGAGCTGCGACGTTAAATCAAGCACTTGTTGGGAGGTAACCCAACAATTTACTATTTTTCTTTCTCAATTTTTATTTATTTCTGTTAGTTTTGCTTTTGCCTTGCGTTAACATTTGTTTTGAAAAAAAAATTAATAATCAACGCCGAGCCCAAATCAATTAGTTCATGTTGAGCGATGTTTGAAGACTCTGGGGGATAAAAAGTTGATGTCTGAGATCAACCACCAGGTATCCTTCCCTTTTTGTCTGATTTTCAAACTTATTTCACTCTTTGAGTTGGAAATAATTTTGGGGGGATGTGGACAAGAGATGGAACGTTCTATCTTTTATTTATTCTGCTTTCCGTCTTTAAATTATTTTCTTTTCTGTTTTATGCTATTTTGTGGGGAAAAATTTTGAGTTTTGAGATAACCTGAATGAGATTGTGAGATTAGAATTGATTGAAGGTTGAGTTTGAATTGATTGAGATTGTGGTTAGATGCCTATGAATGTAGAATACCGCATTATAGGACTGATTTGACACTTATACTTGCATGCTGATTGAGCTGATTTGAAATTAACTGTGGAAGAAAATTTTTAAACCCTTGTGTGAGAAATTTGAGTCTTTATTTTGTTTGATGTGAGATTCACATGTGTGTTTTGATTTCTCTAGAACTTGCCTATTTTCTGTGTTGAGACTGCATAGTGTGCACAAGTTTAGGAGATGATATTAGGCCATCTTTGTTAACCCAATATCCTAAACACTGTCCATTCACAATAAAATTTTCCCTAGTTAGCCACTTTGAGCCTGTACAATTTTTCTTTCCTTGTCTATGAGATTAAGAAAAGTATTGTCTCACTCATGTCTTGAGTTGTGGTATGTATGGGGTTGATTGGTGAATTGGTGATAAGATATGATAAATTAGTGGTGAAAAGATGTGTGAAAAAAAAGAAGCTCAAAAGAAATAATTAGAATTCTCATAAGCTCTCTGAAAAGAAAAGAATACAAAATTATCGAAAGAGCATAAGAGATTCAAAATGAGCTAGAAATTTTTTTTTGAGTTTGTTGATGTATATGAGGAGATGAGGTGGATGATTATAGATAGTGGTTGTTGGTCCTTAAATATCAGAGTCGTCATGTTTAAACAGAAACACGAAATGCAGCGGAATAAATAGTAGTCACTTACACTTTATGTTTTCCCTTTTAAATATTAGTTAAGCTCTGAAATGGATTAAGTTTCTTCACAGTGATACACTAGCAATATGATTGCTAGGTTTCAAATAATGTGAGCAATGAAACAGTAAAAGAATACAATGTTTTATAGTCGTTCGATCAAAGAGATCAACGTCCACTCCTTAGCCAATATGCTAAGAATTCACTAATTAAGTATACAGATTACAAGGATTCGCCTTTTACAGTTAAGTAGGCAGTGAGCTTTTGGCCTGGCTACTTGACAGCTATCCTCCGTTAATCTGAACTCCTCAGATGCTGGTTTGGCTGGGTCAAGGGCACACCTTCGAAACTCCTGCCTTGTCTGATTTGGAAGTTTTATAGTCACTTCCTGACTTTCCTTGAATGTGGCTAAGTTCCCGTCTGAGTCTAGACCTTTTCAGGTGTTCGACTATTAGATTTTTTCCTAAAAGAAAGGAATCCCAATGATTGAGAACTCTTGAATACAATCGAGAATATCTTCAATAGAGTGTCAGTAAATCAATGAGCGACACTTCTGGTTGTTGAGAGCTTTTAATATTCTTTCACAAGGCTCTCAACTGACTACTTTTACTTTGTTCACTTTGTCAAAGGAATCTCTTGTTTGAGTGTTCGTGAGTGTCTGAAGTGAGAAAAGCAGTAGTCATTCTCACTTTCGGATCTCCCTTTTATAGATGGAGATTCAAATCTTGAATCTCCATATCCGTTAGACACAACGGCTCTTTGTCCGAGAGTGATATGACTTGTACAGTCCCTTTTTGCGTTCCTTTGTACCTTTCGAACTACTTCGGGAAGGCTTCGTTCCTTTTTGTGTACTTTCTGTCAGATTAGCACTGTTTCTTCAATCTTTGACTTTCTTGTTCTGCTAATGTTCCTTAGCAATCTGCTATTGAATGCTTATCACGCAAAGAGTTTCGGCGAGGATTCCTTGACATCCGTTCTATTAGCATTTTTCTTTGGTTTGCTGACCGTTAGCGAATTCTAAGGCCTTAGAATTCTGATACCGCTTGCCTTCTAGCAAACGCTTTCCTTCGATGTCTGCTGCTAGATCTTCTAGCACACTAAACTATTACAACTCAATAGATGATCTATACAGGACATTACATGATATGCTAGACTTATCTAGAATTCAGCAAATGATCGACCAAATGCTAAGGTTTGATTCAACAAAACCTTTTACAAACAGCTCTTAAGGGATATTTTAGGAACAATTTCCCAACAATTTCCCCCTTTTTGGTGCGATCAAAGCTTACTATCATTTGCTGAAGCTAAGAGGAAGAATGTCTGTGTTTACAAAATACTAAACTATTCTAGCAAACTAACACAGAGTTTATCCACCTTAGTTCAAGCAAAGCAAAAAAATGAAATTCCTCCTCAACAAGTGCTGGGAAATATTTCTCGATTAAACGCATAAGTAAATGCTGCTGAGGTAATATGCTAGATATCCTAGAACCCAAATAGAATTAGGAGACATATTACTTTTTCAATTTCAATCCAATTGTTTTCAGATGTGTTGAATACACAAATAGTGTATTTCAACTAAGACACACGGTGAAAATCAGAGATTGACAATGATAGATTGTCTCTGTCTGATCAATTTTCATTCATATGATATATCAATTACAAGTACAATGAAAAATGATTAGACAGAGACAAAATAAGAGTTAGCAAGAAAAAAAAATACCAGAGGAACGGAGAAACTTAGGAGTCTGGACCAGGTTTCTTCATCTTGTCAAATTCATCGAATTTGTTTGAGGCTAGCTCCACGAATTTGTCTAGAAGCTCCTTAGAAGATGCACGTTCAGCAGCCTCTATTTCCAGATCCTTGGCTAACCGTTCATTCTCTTCTTCGAGCATCTTGATCTTTGCTTCTGTTTCCTTCTGTTTGAGCTCAGCTTCTTTCCGATTGAATTCTTCACGAATTCTCCTCTGTTCTTCTTTTGCAGCTTCAAGAATTCTCCTCTGTTCTTCTTTTGCAGCGGCTCTGGCTTCCTTCGCTTTCTTCCTCTCAACGACTTCAGCAGCCCTTCTTTCTTCCCCCTCTTTGATTGCATCCAAAAGTCTGGAAGAAAAAGAGTTCACCTTGGAATCCACTCGTTGTTTGTGCTCTGCTACGTCTGTCTTTATTTCTTGTACTGAGTCCTTGACAGAGGAAATGTTGGACTCGACTGTGTCCACCCTGGCCGTCATGGTATCAACATTGGATTTGACTTCTGCAATTTCCCTTCGTATATCCGTGGCATCAATCACCATTCTCTCATTATATAGTAGACACCGCGCTTTGAACGACCATTTGAACAACGGAGTCTAGATATGTTGGAAGATGTAGCGTGCTAATCGGAGTAGCAAGGAAGGATGAGGTAGTAGGAATGATGACTGCTTGACTCCTAGCAGTGGAGGTGGAGATTTCTTCCATGACTACCTCTGTCCTTTCTGTGTTAGCGGTTTCTCTTTGATCAGAGGTGATTAGCAAATGTATTGTCTCCTCGATCCCTCTTTGAAATTCTGCTTCAGCAGCAGCGCTGACTAGCAGATGTATATCCTCTTCGATCACTTTTTGAAACTCTGCTTTAGCAGCAGCATTCTCAGCTTCCTCGAGTTTCTTCGTTCCTGCTATAGAGAATGCTAACATGTAGGCTTGCAATTCTTCCTCTCTGTCCCTGTAGGTGACAATCTCTAACGTTTGATATTTGTACGCTATTGCCTCAGCCAACCGGACTTGATGCCGTAATACTTCGAGCATAGGGAGTTCGGCTAGGTATTTCTTGTATTCAGCAGCACCTTTGGCTTGACGTTTAGAGAGTTGTATGTGTCCAATAGTTACATCGTCGGGAGCAAAAGTTGATTTTGGCAGAGAACGAGGAGAGGACGTTCCCCGATGAGCCTCAATTAGTTGAAGTCTCTCGCTGACAGCCTTATCAGAATATTGCTTTGTGCAAGGAGATTGATCCATCCATTCGCTTTCCCACAACTCTTCATGCTTCCAAAAATTCAATCCTTTCCAAGCCATCATAATCTCTCTTTCTTCCATACCAAGTTCGTGAGAGATGTAGTCATACTTCTTCCATCGCCTGAACTCTTCTCCCAATATCTTTCCTTCAGGAGTATCTTCTTGCAATACTCCAGCAAAAACTCCTTTTATTTCCTCCTCTATCATCAAGGACACAAATTCATCAATTTCTTGACCCATCGAATCAAAATCAGGATTTGCTTTGCTTCTTATGAGTGCAAATCAAAGTGGATCCATGCCTTTTGATGAGATCAACGTCAGAGATTTAGAATCATATATGCCTGTGGACTCTTTGTCTTTTGTGTGAGATATTTCATCAGGAATCAGACCGTCAAATCTAGCAGTTGATTCCTCGATAGTAATCTATAGAGATCCTGTGTCATGCTCAGCAAGCTGTGATTGGTAAATCTCATGTTCAGCTGATGAGCCACCCTCCATGTATTCAACCTGTTTAGTAGAATCTTCTCTAGCATGACTTCCCTCTTCCTCACATCCAGTAGGACCTGCATCTGGGTTCCCTGGAAGTCGTCTGAATGTTGCATGATGTTCTTCATCAGAACTGCTGTTTAAGTCCACAATCGACCTTACTTCATTGAATCTGCCTTCATGAATAGCCTTATCAAGTTCTTCATCTGACATGGCATCTTCTGAGGATATGATTGCTCCTTCATTGCTGATTGGGGGAATGGTAACAGAGATCCTTCCATCTACGATGCCTTTCCCTTTCTTGGCAGCTTGTTCTTCCATTAGTGCCTGTTGAGCGGCTTTCTTCTGAGCCTTAAATTCTTCAGCGGCTGACTTGACTCGTTCGTAATTCCTGTCTCTTCCTTCGAACGTCATTTCAGTAATGAATTTCATGTATTCTTTCTTCTCACGCTCTTTAAGTTCAGCTAATCGATGTCTCTTAGTTTTTATTCCTCCCTGAGGACGCTCTTCTTTGGTTCTGGAAGACTTGGGAATGTATTCCGGATCACTTTCAGCAGGGTCCTCTGTTGTGTCTTTAGCAGACACCTTCTCTGCCACAATGTTAGTAGCTTCTTTAGCAGTGGCTTCAGCATTCGTCTTTTCTTCTTCAGCCTTTGCTAATTCTTCCTTATCAGAGAGTAGCTCCAACTTCCTCCTGGTCTTCTTCTTTGCTTTCGGTCCAGGGTAGGTGACTTTGGTTCTCTTCTTTGTCGGAATTGGTATAGCCATAACCCCAATCGTAGGTGGAAGCTGTTCGGCTTCCTTTGCAGACATTATCTCATTGATTTGATCAACAGGTAAGTTTCCCAATTTCTCAATCTCCTCGAGATTTTTGAAGCAGTGGTCTGTCTCAGCGTTTGTCTTTAAAAGAGCAATCTCTTCAGCAGACATGGGAATGGCAGACTGTAAGATTTGAGGAGCTAACGTAGAAGCATCAGGCTCTTCAGGGGATGTGGGTTTGTCTTTGTCCACATTAGACTTCCCTGTCAACTTTCGAGGGTTTCGATTACTCACAGGTTTGGGCTCCTTCCGTGTTGCTGGGAGGTAGTCTGTAGGATGTAGACTTTCACCACGATCAACTCTCGTATTGGTGAATAACATCTCTAAGTATTTACTAATATTCAGCCCAAAATTCATGTTCGACGTGAACGTTCCATCTACTGCCATGTACTCATCAGACAGAGTATTGATTGGAGTAGCAACCTTGAAAGCAATCGCCTGTCCTTTCTTGGCTTTCAATTCCCCTGGTTTCTTCCAAAGATTCCACCGTCTCTCCATTTCGGCAAGGTCATTCATCTTGTATTGAGATATCTTGGGTCCATAATTTCGAAGACCAAACATTCTAGATAGTAAATCAGCACTAACTTCCACAATATTTCCATAAATGCTAGTTTTGAAGGATTTTTGATCATCGCTCATAACAGCCCTAGCATAAAATTCTGAAACCATATGAGGGTGAATCGAATAGGTTCAGCGGAGAGGTATTTTACCAATAACTCGGAGTCAAGTAGATCCAAGATCCATTTTGGAATATGTTTGGTGGCAAGAGGCATATATAGGATTCTATCCTTCATGATTTGCGCCAGACGCCTTTGCTCCCTTGTATGGCCTGATAACTCCTTCTTCCGGGCCAAAAAGACAATTTTACTATATGGGATGGATTCATCAATATCCTCTTTCTTTTCTATGCCAGTGAACTCAGGTGCATGTCGGGCATGCAGTGGGGTACCGACAATCTGTGGGTAAATGAAGGTGGGTGGTTGCAGTGGAGATGATGAAATGAAATCTTCTGGGTTAATGACTTGAATTCAGGGTGATTTGGTTCTGTGTTTATAGTATTTGGAGAGTTGGGATTTGACACCATTGTTGAGAATTCAGAGATTTAAGAATTTCTGAAGAATGTTTTGAGAAGAAGAAAAAGGCGAAGGGTTTCAAAATGATAGAGATTTGAAATCAATCTAGTGTATAGAAGATTTCGGAACACGAGAAGAAATCAATGGTGGGGATTGCTTTCTTTTTAATTGCAATCAACGGTTAGGGTAAGTAGTCAAATCGTGCGAGTACGCACGTTCTCCAGAACTCGAGCGCTGGCGACGTGTTAAGACCTCATTCGTCGCCGCCGTCTGCGCACATTAAATGCACCTCTTTACACGATGCAATCTCCCGCGTCTGGATGAGATCTTCAGCAGAGCAACCGTTTGAATTCTGAGATGAACAGTAAATATAATTATCTCTATAAATAGCATGATCTTGAGATATATTTGATACGCCTACTTGCGAACTTTGCCTTCTCTTCTCATTTTCTCAATTAAAAATCTTTTTCTCCATAAACAAATATGGAACCAGCCCATGCGCTCTTTGTTCCCAGACATAGAATCCTGTGTGATTCTGGTTTATACGAAGAATATGAAGCAGAATACCAAGTAGCTGAAATGATGATGACACGTCTTCATGCCAGCGGTTTAGGCAGATTTGTGTCTCTTACTCCTCATATATTCCAGAGAGAGCATATTCGGTGCTTCATCCGATCTACTGAGTCTATTGGAGACTCCATTGTTGGTGTCTTCAGAAACCAGTTAGTGAGGTGGACTGCTGACACCTTCGCTTCAGCGTTTGGCCTGCCGAGAGGTCCTATTTTTGTTATGAATTATCGTAGCAATGAGATAGCCCCTGAATGGACGTCGTGGATGAGGTGGAGAGCTTCTCCTGAGTTTGACTTCTCTCCAACTCCCTCAGCATATCGCTTGCAAACTCAATACAAGGTTCTCTTTAAAATTGTTAGCGGTATGATCGTTGGAGAAAATCCTGATGATATGATTTTCTCTCGCGAGATTTGGAAAACCATGATTGCGATCGACGATCGTGTGGAGGTCGACTGGGCGGCCTTCGTCTTTCAAAGAGTGCAGGAAAGTGTCAAGAACTACCCACATCTTCATCTTCCCTACGGAATGCCATTAAGTTGGCTGCTAGAGCAGAGATTCCAGGATCTCACTCTCGTTCCCTCGAACCTTCGGGAGATAGATTTTTATCCTTTTATGCCTTTGCCACCTTATCTGTAATCCTTTCTCGTCGTGTAAATAGTTTTTGTAGATGATTAAATATACTGAAATGACGAAATTTTCATTTCTCATTCTCTTGACAAAATATGCAACATCATCCACGTTCCTGAGCATTAATGGTATATAGCAAGAATGCAACTTCGTTAGTTTGCTGAGTAAACCTCCATTTACAATGTTGCAAACTTCCTAGCAGATAGGTTAACTTAGCAAATCCAAACCATTTGCTGACTGCTTAGTAAACACCCAAACGCTCAAAAGTCTAGCAAACTTTCCAAATTCTAGATGCAAGATCTAACAGTTGGGGGACTTCTGTCAGATGAATCGACGGCCTTGAATGCGTACGTCCTTTCGTCCGTCGGTTGTTTTTCCAAGACACAGTTGAGTGCCCTGACGTGGCATTTGACAAAATGTCGCAGCCGTTTATGTGTATTAAACACATAGCAGATGACCAATTACGTCTTCAATCAATTTTTATTATCCCCTTTACAAATACCCTTCTTGTGAGGAACCTATCAACATAAGTGCCATTGACTGAATTCTTCGTCATTGCTTCTTTCCAAAATTATCTTAAAAAAATGGATTCGCCAGGTCAATCTCTGGAAGTGCGTCGTAACCAGATTCTCCATGAGTCTGGCTTGTATTCTCTGTATGATAATGACTACATCGTGGCGGAGACTGTTATGTCAAAACTCAACCGAAGTGGATTGACTCAATTTGTCACGGCCACCCCATGGTTATTCCATGGTGACATTCTCCGAGAATTTATTGAGAGCTGCTCTGAGGAGGAAGGAATTATTCATGGTTCCTTCCGTGGCAAGCTAGTCTGTTGGTCACCAGACTTCTTTTCTCGACAATTCGGCATTCCCAGAGGTCCTGGGTCAGTGTTGAACTATCATTTGACGGAAGTAGCCCCAGAATGGTCATCGTGGCAGAAATGGAAAAGATCGCCTTTGTCAGAATTTTCCCTTTCTGTTTCAGCATACGATCTACAGACTCCTTACTGGGTGATCTTCTGCGTTGTCCAAAATATGTTGTTGGGAGAAGATCTTGATGATCATTCCTTCTCAAAAGAGACATGGAAGACCATGATGGCCATTGATGATGAAGTCGAAGTCGATTGGGCGAAATACATCTTCGACAGTGTTCGGGACTGTGTCCAATTTTACCCTTCTGTGCCTTTGCTGAATGGAATGCAACTCAGTTGGCTGTTGGAGCAAAGCTTTCCTCGGATGGTAGAAGGACGATCGAACCTCCTGGACATGGACTTCTTCCCGTTCAAACCTCGTTCTCCTTAGAATAGAAAATAGGTTGTTGTTGATTCTATTTTCTCTCCCCCTTCAAATATTATTTCCTTTCCTTGTGTATGATGTGGCAAAGAGATGATAGTTTTTTTTTAATTGTATCAATGTATCGAATCAATGATGATAATCTGCTCAAGCCAAACGTCGATCTGACTGCCAATCGTCACTATTGATTTGATTAGATTTCCACGTCATCACGCTGTTCTCTCTTCTTGTGACTATTCAGATTTCAGAAGGTGAATCATCACGTCCTTTAAAGTTTCTCACGAAATCATAATTGCGAGAAGATTTTCTCGTCTATAAAAGAGACTCCTTGGGATACTTATGAATATCACCACAACTTCCTCTTTCTTCAAGAAAATCCTTTGAAATCATGAGATCTCCTAGCAATATCCTTGATATCTCACGAAACCAAATACTTGACGAAGCGGCCCTTCATCTCTATTATCAGGATCGACCTTCCGTAGCAGACAAGGTCATGGCTAAGATTAATGGGCAGGGCTCATGCAATTTGTGACAAATGCTCCCAAGCATTTTCATGAGGATCTCCTCCTTGAGTTCCTCAAAGATTGCAAGACTGAAAAGGATGCAATCTATGGAGCCTTCCGAAGAAGACTGATACGATGGTCACGAGATTCCTTTGCTTGTGACTTTGGGCTTCCCCGGGGTCCTATATCAGTGATGGCTTATCGATCCATGGAGCCAGCGTCAAATAGGACGGCATGGAGAAAATGGCGTCTCTCTCCATGGTTTAGTTTCACACCAACTCCAGCGGCAACTGGTCTTAAATGCTCATATCGTGAGCTGTTTCATGTTGCCAATAACATGATCTTGGGTGGAGATCCCTATGACTTCTGTCTTACAAAAGAAATCTGGCAGGTCATGCTAGCCATGGACGCGGAACTTGTTGAGGCAGATTGGGCAAGCCTCGTATTCAAAGACGTCCGTGATTGCGTTCGCCTATATCCAGCCGCTCCCTTGCTTTACGGCATGCAGCTAAGCTGGTTAATGGAGCAAACCTTTCCAGAGCTAGCAGAAGGACCTTCTCGCCTTCTTGAATCTGACTTTTATCCATCAATCAAGTAGATTGTAATATCTTTTCGTTGTTTTGGAATGTAGCATGTATCAATGCTAAATATTAATGAATCAGCATTTTTCTTTCATAATGATGTGCTATCCGTATAACAACTGCTACTGTTTATGTGAACACGTCTGCTCAGCAACCTCTTCTTGAAATCACCAACAATAATATGCATAGCGTCTTTTAAGAAAAATAAGAAATCCAGAAAGAATGAAAGTAACATTTCATTCATCCAAAGTTCCATCCAGCTCCATAAGACCTAATTTGATACATAGTTCCTTGAATCTGGATTCGGCTAGCGGCTTCGTAAATATGTCTGCTATCTTCAGTGCATATGTACCGAACATCGATATCCTTCTTCTCCTGATGATCTCGAATGAAGTGGTGTCGAATATCAATGTGCTTTGTCCTGGAATGATGGACAGGATTCTTTGTAATGCACATGGCACTATTGTTGTCGCAGTAAATAGGCACACATTCAGGAGAAATCTCGTAATCTTGCAATTGTTGCCTTATCCATAGAATTTGCGAACAACAACTAGCAGCCGCCACATACTCTGCTTCAGTGGTAGAGGTAGCAACAAAGTGCTGCTTTTTGCTGAACCAGCTAATGAGTTTGTGTCCTAAAAATTGACACGTACCACTGGTGCTCTTCCTATCAATCTTGCATCCTCCAAATTAGAATCCGAATATCCACTCAGAGCAAGACTATCTTCTCTTGGATACCAAATTCCGTGACCTTCTGTGCACTTCAGGTAGCGTACAATCCTCTTAGCAGTGTCTAGATGTGTTTTCTTAGGGTTTGCCTGATATCTAGCACACAATCCGACTGCGTAGGATATGTCAGGTCTGTTGGCGGTGAGATACAGATGTGAGCCTATAATTCCTCTGTAAAGAGTACGATTCACAGCGTCTCCTTCTTTCTCAAGTGCGGCTATGCACGTCGTACTTATCGGAATTCTTAGACTCTTAGTCTTTTCTGGACAATATTTCGCAATTAAATCGCGAGTGTACTTCTTCTGGTGGATAAAAATTCCTTTTCTGGATTGTTGAACTTGTAATCCGAGAAAGTATGACATCTTTCCCATCATACTCACCTGGAAGTTGCTGGTCATGAGCTCTGAAAACTTGTCACATAATCCTTGATTTCTAGATCCAAAGATAATATCATCAACATATATTTGCACCAGCAAAATATCTCCTTCATCTTCAATGCGAAAGAGAGTCTGATCAATCCTCCCTTTCTGAAAACCATTCTTTAGCAAAAATTTGGATAGGGTTCCATACCATGCCCTCGGTGCTTGTTTCAATCCATAGAGAGCCTTCTTGAGTCTGTATACTTGATTACCATGCTCGAACCCTGGAGGTTGCTCGACATAGACTTCTTCTTTCAGTTCGCCATTTATAAAGGCACTCTTTACATACATTTGCATTACATCGAACTCATGATGAGCAGCGTATGCAAGGAACAAACGAATGGCTTCCAGTCTTGCTACTGGAGCAAATGTTTCATCATAATCTATCCCTTCGCATTGCCTGTATCCTTTAGCTACGAGTCTCGCCTTATTTCTGACAACTGAGCCAGATTCATCTTTCTTGTTTATGAACACCCATTTTGTGCCTATAACACTTTGATGTTCAGGTCTGTCTACCAGCTCCCATACATTTTTCCGTGTGAATTCTGCGAGTTCTTCATGCATTGCATTCACCCAATCCGGATCCATCAGGGCTTCTTCAATCTTTTTGGGTTCTTCGCTGGAGATATAACAAGCTAGCATAGTGTTGCCTTGTCTCATCATTATGGGATCACTAACATCTCCTATGACATTTTCAAGAGGATGGGCGCGCAACCATGTTGGTCTGATTGGTCTGACCACATTTCCTTCCCCTGCGAGACCATCGTCTTGTACAATATTCTCCATAGCACCCTCCTGGTGCTCAGCAACTGGATTGGTTTCAACCGGGATAACTGCTGCGGAATTTCCTGGTATGTGAGTCTCTTCAGCAACTCTTTCAGCAACTGGAATCTCAGCAGTGCCTCTGCCAAGATCTTCATGAGTGGTTGTGCCTTCCTCAAAAGGAATATCCTTAGCAGTCTCCTCTTCTTCATCATCAAGCGCTTCTAGAATGACTGTTTCAATTAAGGTGTTCGTAGGTGTGGCCTCAGCAAGATCATTAGCATCACTCGCCTGGTCAGCAGTTTGGTCCTCTGCTGAGTGCGTCTTGTTCGGATTGCAGTCATTCATAGACTTAGTCGGATCAACATGCATATTCTCGAAAGAATTTAAAAATGTTTGATCATTGACATCATGAGTCTCATGATTGCTATCCTCTTTTCTCTTGTTTTCTCTGCGCACTAAAGTAGACTCATCAAAAATAACATTGCATGTTATTTTGACAATACCGGTAGTCTTGTTCAATACCCTATAACCTTTGTGAGTGGGGTGTCCATAACCAAGAAGTACACCCTCATCTGACTTAGGTGAGAAAGTATTAAGTTTAGACTTTCCATTATTGTGAATATAACATGTAGAACCGAATGCACGGAGATGAGTTATAGAGGGCTTACGACCATTGTACACTTCGTAGGGAGTCATGTTGAATCTACTCGTGATAGCACTCCTATTCTGTGTATAACAAGCCGTCATAACTGCTTCTCCCCAGTACTTAGCAGGAAGTTTGGAGTCTGCTAGCATCGAGCGAACAACTTCCTTCAGTGTCCGATTCCTCCTTTCTACTAGACCATTCTGCTGAGGAGTCCTAGCTGTGGATCTTTCGTGTGATATTCCAGCTTCAGCACAGAAATCCATTAGCACTCCATTACAAAACTCTGTTCCATTGTCTGATCTAATTCTCTTTAGAGTAACTTCTTTACTGTTTTGTTCCTTGAGGATCAGTTCTGGTAGAATGAGTTTCACCTCATCCTTGGTCTTTAAGAGACGTACCCATGTGTACCTGGAAAAGTCATCAACCACCACAAGTGTATAAAAGTGTTTACTTACAGTGGGTGGAGAGACTGGACCGAAGAGATCCATATGAAATAATTCTAGGATCCTTTGAGATGTCTCTTTTTCAGGATTTGTCTTGAAGGATGATTTGGTATGTTTCCCTTGTTGACAAGCTTTGCATATCCCTTCCTTGCGGAAAGTCTCATTGGGCAGACCTACAACAAGCTTTTTTTTGGCGAGGTAGTTAATAGTTTTGAAATTCAAATGATTGAACCTCTTGTGCCCTAGCCATGTTGTTTCTTCCTTATTTAAAGCTAGAAAACAGGAGTGTTGTTGACCACTTTGCCAATCAACAATATATAGACCACCCTTGCGGATGCCTCTTAGTTTTACTTCTCTTCAAATAGCATCAGCAATGATAAAACCAGAATTTTTAAAAGATACGATGTACCCGTTTTTACACAATTGGCTTATGCTAAGTAGATTATGCTTTAAGTTGGAGACGAGTGCCACATTGATGATCCTTAAACCATTTCGTTCAATGCATCCTCTTCCAATGACTTCTCCTTCACTGTTGTCTCCGAACTTGACCTTAGGACCATTGAACAGTCTTCTCAAGTCTGAGAATAATCCTTCGTTCCCGGTCATATGGGCGGAGCAACCGCTATCCAGGACCCACTCAATGGATATGCAAGTTCCTTCTGTTGTTGAGTCCTGTTCCTGCAATTAAATCAGGTAGTTTTAGGTACCCGTTTAGCATCGGGTCCTGCAGGATTAGCATTGACCATGGTTCCCTTTGGTACCCACATTTTAGTGACTTTCAAGATTTTCTTCTTGAACTCACTGTTTACCGTTTCTTTACCCTTTGGCATAATATGTTTGACATGTTTATAACTATGTGCAGTGGTGTACTTGGCCTTTCTTGCTTGTGAAAAACAAATGCATTGGGCTCAGGGCCTACATAGGTGTTCCTCCTATGTGACGTGCTTTCCTGATACGATGGTTTTACAGCATTGTAAGAACATTGATTTCTTTGCTGAAAGGGTAGTGTAGAATACGGTTTAGTAAGAGCCTTTAGATTCTGCTGAGGTCTGACCGACACATGCTTAGCATTCGCTCTGTTGTTCCTCTGCTGAGGTATAGTCGATTCATGCACAGCATTCAACTTAGGATTCCTCTGCTGAGGTCCACGAGTTGTATGTTTAGCAGATTCTGACTTAGCCCTCTGTTGAGGTCTAGCAGACGAATACCTAGTAGTCTCTGTACAGACCTTCTGTGGAGATCCGTTATGCGTATTCTGTGATCGTCCATTCTTTTGCTTAGCTACTGGCTTAGCACTGGATGATTCAGCAACTACGACTCCTTTTCCTTTTTCAGCAGAAATATTTTTAGGAGATACAAACACGATTGGATTCTTCTTAGAAGAATCATCATAGGATTTTGATATCCTTTTCGAGGATTCGTATCCAAGCCCAGACTTATCCTTATGATGTCTTTGTTGGCCTACAAGGGCATCAAGAGCAGCCTTGCTGGATGCGTACACGCAAATGCAGTCCTCTCGTGGATAATTTTTCAAAGCAAGATTTTCTTTCTCTAGAGTTCAACATTTGTTAGTTAGTTGAGAGAAATCTTCTTTTAATTTCAAGAATTTCTCACTTTCTAACCTCAGTTTCTCAACTTCCTCGGTTAGGGATTGAATATTTCGTTGAAGTGAGAGATTTTCACCTATGATTTCATTTTTGATCTCATACATTTTTGAAAACTCAATTGACAATTTTGTCAAGTAATCTTCCTCAGAATCGAAAAATGATTCCTCCGATTCATCTATGATAGGAATGCAGGTTGGGTTTGTAGATAATACCTCACTCTCCTCAGCAGCGAGAGCTGATTCATTGTTTCGCTCAGCATCATTGTCTGCGTCAGCAAACCAATCTTCAACAATGTTTGCCATCAGCACGAACAATGCTTCCTCACTATCTTCTTCTTCTGAGGAATAGTAGAACTCCTCGTCATTTTCAGGGATATCAGCACTCTCCGTCCTGGTCAGCAACGCCTTGGTCACTACTTCAGCAGCGCGTCTTTCAAATCTTTGTTTCAGGAGTTCTCTTTCCTCTCTGCTGACCTTTGGGCAATCATGCTTCAAATGATCTGGAGAACCACATTCAAAACATGTTCTAATTTTTCGCTCTACTGAGCGGTTAGATGATAATGGTTCACTTTCTTTCGTCTCTTTCTCTGCTTTTGCTTCATTTAGCATCTTCTGCATCTTTTTCATCTGTTCTTCCAGTTCATTGATCTTCAGATCAATAGATTGTGTGCCTGCACTAGAAATAACTTCCTTTGCGGGTGAAGCTGAAGCAGATCTATCTTGCTTATAGAAAGGCTTCTTCGTCTTGAATTTGCTGAAGTCCTTCTTAGCGAAGTATGCTAAATCCTCAGAGTTTCCAGCGAAGTTTGATACCGCTTGTGCTACCGCAGTTTCATTCTTCTTTGACTGCTGTATAATAAACTCGTGAGCTTTGAGTTGAGCAAATACCTCAGATGTAGTCATGTTGTTGAGATCTTTTTCACTCAAACTCGTCACTTTTGCAAACCAGTCATCTCTTGGATATAGCTTGGAGATGATTTTGTTGTTCATTTCTCCTTTTTCATACTCTTTTCCAAGATTATTGAGTTCACCGATTATTGTGTTGAAGCACTCTTCCATATCCTGTGTGGATTCACCTGCATTCATAGAAAATGATTCATACTTGTCAATAGCTATTTGTAGTTTATTTCTTTTCATTTGATCGGTTTCTCGCAATGCTTCACACACATAATCCCACATTTCTTTAGCAGTTTCAAAGTCAAGAGATTTGTTAGCCATTAGTTTTGGTAAGCAATCATAAATTAGCTTCTTGGCTACATGTTCCAACTGAGCCCTCTTTTTGTCTTCCATGGTATACTCATCATAGGGCTTTGGAATCATCTGTGGTCTTGGTTCTTCACCAGCAGCAGGAGCACCTGCAAAAATGTTAGGTTTCATAATCTTTATTGGACCTTTAGTCAGAACGTCCTCCATTTCAGGATGGATGCTTTGCAGATTTATGAGAGCCAACTTCTTCCACGACTTGAAGTTTTCCTTGAAATACTTCCCGAGTGCATGGTGAGTCAACATCTTGTCTCCTGAGCTAGATAACACAGAGAAGCAGATAAAAGTGCAAGGAAAATGTAGATCTGGTCTTTAAGTGACTCAGAAGCAGTCGGTTTTTCAACCTCCTGCTCTGATACCACTTGTTGGTACTTAAATATCAGAGTTGTCGTGTTTAAACAGAAACACGAAATGCAGCGGAATAAATAGTCGTCACTTACACTTTATGTTTTCCCTTTTAAATATTAGTTAAGCTCTGAAATGGATTAAGTTTCTTCACAGTTATACTCTAGCAATATGATTGCTAGGCTTCAAATAATGTGAGCAATGAAACAGTAAAAGAAGACAATGTTTTATAGTTGTTCGATCAAAGAGATCTACGTCCACTCCTTAGCCAATATGCTAAGAATTCACTAAGTAAGTATACAGATTACAAGGATTCGCCTTTTACAGTTAAGTAGGCAGTGAGCTTTTGGCCTGGCTACTTGACAGCTATCCTCCGTTAATCTGAACTCCTCAGATGCTGGTTTGGCTGGGTCAAGGGCACACCTTCGAAACTCCTGCCTTGTCTGATTTGGAAGTTTTATAGTCACTTCCTGACTTTCCTTGAATGTGGCTAAGTTCCCGTCTGAGTCTAGACCTTTTCAGGTGTTCGACTATTAGATTTTTTCCTAAAAGAAAGGAATCCCAATGATTGAGAACTCTTGAATACAATCGAGAATATCTTCAATAGAGTGTCAGTAAATCAATGAGCGACACTTCTGGTTGTTGAGAGCTTTTAATATTCTTTCACAAGGCTCTCAACTGACTACTTTTACTTTGTTCACTTTGTCAAAGGAATCTCTTGTTTGAGTGTTCGTGAGTGTCTGAAGTGAGAAAAGCAGTAGTCATTCTCACTTTCGGATCTCCCTTTTATAGATGGAGATTCAAATCTTGAATCTCCATATCCGTTAGACACAACGACTCTTTGTCCGAGAGTGATATGACTTGTACAGTCCCTTTTTGCGTTCCTTTGTACCTTTCGAACTACTTCGGGAAGGCTTCGTTCCTTTTTGTGTACTTTCTGTCAGATTAGCACTGTTTCTTCAATCTTTGACTTTCTTGTTCTACTAATTTTCCTTAGCAATCTGCTATTGAATGCTTATCACGCAAAGGGTTCCGGCGAGGATTTCTTGACATCCGTTCTGTTAGCATTTTTCTTTTGTTTGCTGACCGTTAGCGAATGCTAAGGCCTTAGCATTCTGATACCGCTTGCCTTCTAGCAAACGCTTTCCTTCGATGTCTGCTGCTAGATCTTCTAGCACACTAAACTATTACAACTCAATAGATGATCTATACAGGACATTACATGATAAGCTAGACTTATCTAGAATTCAGCAAATGATCGACCAAATGCTAAGGTTTGATTCAACAAAACCTTTTACAAACACCTCCTAAGGGATATTTTAGGAACAATTTCCCAACAGTGGTTGGATGTGTTGAGAGTCATAAACTCAATTAATTTAGTCACTTGGCCATATTTCCCTACCTTATCAGAAAAAGCCTACGTTACAACCTTTCAAAAGTTCTTTTTGATTCTAGACTTGTGTGCACATTCTAGCAGTGGAGATATTAGAAAATTTGCAAGCCTATGGTATAAATTTCTTCATACATGTTGTTGAGTGCTTTCATCTATACCTTAAACACTTGAGAGTTGAGTGATACACTTCCTGTGAGTTCTTCCATAGTTGACGAATTTTCTGCCTCTTTCGAATTGCTTGTGTGTAGTGGATTTTTGATTCTTGACTGTGATGAATCTTGTGAGGCATTGCACTTCAAGTACATGATCTTTTGATTTCTTTCTTGCCTATTGATTGAGGACAATCAAACGTTCAAGTTTGGGGGATTTGATAAGTTCATTATTTTACTCACTTATCTATATTATTTTCTACTATTTTATGTGGTTTTATTAAGTTTATCCTTATATTTTATGCATAAGTCTATATTTAGGTGGTATTAGGCGTGTTTTGATGTTCATGCAGGTTTTAGGCCTAAATTCACGAGAAAACCGTTCCGAAAGCAGTGACGTGTAAGAGTAGCAGTGATGAGTTCTTCCACATGAGGAATTCGGGCTATTAGTGAATGGAATTGGATAGAGCTTTGAGTTAGCTTTCCAACGCAACTGGAATCGGGTCAATCGGAGTTTGGGAGAGGAAGTTATGGCCAAAATCGTGAGACCGCGCAGAAGGGACGCCGGAGAAAAAGCTCCGTCGATCGACGGCCAACTAGGCGGCGATCGACGGGAGTCTGGGCGCGAGAATTTGTTGAAAATAGAGATATTTCATATCTTTAGCCCCAAATTTGATAAGATATGCCTCCACCTTTATATATATCTCTGTAAATTCGATTTTTAGGTGTACTTCATTCCAAATTTCAGATTTTGAGAGATTCCAAGGTTTAGTTGAGTTTTATGTTTGAAGACAGATTTTTGTGGGAAGACATTAAGACCCAAGCTCTTATGCAATTCAGGTTTTATTTATCTTTGATGAATTCTACCATGATTATGTGTAACTAACTTCCTTCTCAGATTCTAGGGTTTCGAACTATCAAAGTATGCTTGTTTGATTAATTGAATTATTTTCCCTTTCCCTCGTAGTTTGTGAAATCTGATTTTATTCTTAATCTTGAGTATGCTGGCCACATCTTATGATTACATAGTTGAGAATTAGATACGTAACTGTAATAGTTTTCAATGGAAAGAGATTTTCACATTATAATTTGATTTCTTGTCGTAACTGAAGGGAATAAATTATAGGAATAGATCCGTAGAATTCAAGAGTTAATTAATTCATCTTGAGACCGACAGGAGATAGGTAATTAATTAATCTACTCTATGAATTGTCCAACAAAGAAATTCATAATACTTTTCTGATGTTTCACTACGAAGAGGAATTAAATTGGAAATTAATCAATTCATTCATACATGTCATACTTGATAGGTAGATATCCCTGGAATCTGTACTTAGCATATATTGTCTCAAAAGCTATTTAATTTTCTTGTTTTAAATTCTGTTTTCCAAAATCAATTTGAAATCCAAAACCTTTAATTCTAAAATCCCCTTAGCCAGTATTTCGAGAACTTATGGATTAGTACTTAGGATTATTCGTTATTTCTTTCCTCGTGGGATCGATAATTTTATTTGCCGCTTAATTATTAGCTTTGCTAAGTCACGGGTTAAAAAAATACACGATCACATCCTTCGGATCTTGAACAGTGGTTTTTGGAGGTTTCCATCCATGCAAAACAGTAATCCACGCTTATTCGTCTAAAGACTTGATGTATATCCTCATTCGAGACTTCCATAGAGAGTAGTTAGTCCCATTACTCTCCAAAATGGTGGTCGACAAGCAGGGCTTGAAAAACCTATCATAGTAAATTGCACTCAGGAACAAACAACTTAGTCTGTCAAGAAGTAGGCTCTTGATGCCAATTGAAAGAATTTAGTGCCCGAGTTTACTATTAACATCGAGGTGTTGAAGTGTTCAACCCTGCAGAATTCAATATGTCTGACTAACAGAGTAATGTTAAACAGAATTTCAGAGAAGTCAATGTTTGACACATTCAAAGTTTAACATGCAGCGGAATTTTAACGCATACACAAATAATTATTTTTCACGAGTCTAGAGTTTCTGAACTCGCGAGAGCCTCATGACCAAAAACAGATTTTACTATAATAATGAAGTTCACACAATAAAATTGAAATAATAAATATCCAAACCTCTTCTCGGTTCACTCCCTCGAAGACACTTGAATTTACATCGAAGTAGAGACTACAACTATGAACAAACCGTATTTACGAACTAACGATTCAATCCTCAAAACTCCTCTACCGTTGGATTCACTCTCCAGAGGTAGGATCCTTCTTCAAGTTGAATAGATTCGCTAGTTGAACGAACGGTGAACGCTTGTTGAAAGGTAGAACGCCTTCTATAATAATATCTTGATGTATAGTGTAGGTCGTCCACCTTCTCTTTTCACCATAGCAATTGGAACGCCTTGTATAATGTATCTCTATGAATAAATTAGGTCATCCACTTTATTTGTGCACCCAACACCCTTTATATAGGCGTAGATGAATGAATCCTTGTGTAGATATGAATAGCCTTGTGTAGATATGAATGCATCCTCGTGTAGATATGATTATCCTCATGTAGATATGATTTGCCTCGTGTAGATATGGTTAGCCTCGTGCTTGATATGTATATCTGCATAAATATCTCAACTGCACATACTAGAGAAAGATATGTCAAAGATATGTTAAAGATTTGAATTTATCTCTAAAGATTAGGATGTAAATCTATTCAAATATATCAAAAATTCAAATCTAATCATTCCTAAATCTTTATAAAGTATATATCTATCCCAGAATAAACTGAATATACGAAAATAATTAAATACGAAAAAATATGGAATGATAAGATTAACTCAGCAAAGTCTAACACGCAGATGTTAAACATTTATAGGTGTTAAACATAATCATTGACTCAGTAAATTCTAACACCAACAATGTTAAACATAGATGTGTTATACTTTGCATCTTCAATCTCCCCCTTAAGCTTATCATTCCTGTAAGCATTCCAAACACAACACTTGTAATATTCAGCACTTGTAATTCAATCTCCCCCTTAAGCTTAACACTTGTAATATATAGCATTTGTAATTCAGTTCTATTCGTCCTGCACAATTAAATATTAGACTGCACTATAAAAGATAAAAGATTAAACTTTTCCACAAATATAAAAACTAAGTACTTCTTCCCCTGAATGATTGTAGGAAAGAAAAGCTTAAGATTTTATGAAAAGTTTTTCCCTTTTTTGTTGTTTTTTTTTTGTTTTTTGTTTTTTGTTTTTTTGTTTTTTTAACATAAGAAATGAACTGAAATTGCAAGCCTTCAAACTTTAACATCAGAGTGTTATACCTGTATAAAACAACCAATCTGATAAAGAACATTGTCATGTGCCATGTTCCACAGAGATAGTGTTCCTAATAACATCCTGTCTCCAGTACATAGCTTGCGACATACAAATTTAACATGTATTACCTCATCATTCAACATGTTCCACATAGATAGTGTTCCTAGTAACATCCTATCTACAGTACTTTGAGAAATAACGATCGTACATGACAAACATACTCAATGTTTTGACATTAAGGCCTCACTCTTGTGCCTACCGTCTTATAACATGAGTTTTATACTCCATGTGTTGACATTAAGGCCTCACTCTTGTACCTACCGTCTTATAACATGGGTTTTTTTTAATCAGATGTTTAACACAAAAGGGTACCACACAACCGATAATAAAGCATCAGGCAAGCAGAACAAAATATTGAATAACAACTGAATGTTGATCGACACAATATTTACAATGATCAACATTCTACTCATACGAATTTAAGGAGCATTACACATACCAAGAGATTTTCTAAGATAAGAGAATCTCTCAAAGTCAAAGGTCTTTGTAAAAATGTCAGGAACTTGATCTTTAGTAATAATGTATTTAAGTGCAATAAGATCATTTTCCACTAAATCTCTAATAAAGTGGTGTCGAAAATCCATGTGCTTAGTTCTAAGATGTTGGACATGATTTATAAAAATCTCATTAGAACTATCATTAAAGCAGAACAGTGTTAAAGTTTCAGTAGACATACCATACTTTTCAAGCATCTGTTTCATATTACCATTGTGATCAACATCTCTTGTGTAATCAGCATAGCCATAACTATAGGGTTTTTACGTGAACCGAATCACCAAAACCAAACTGAACCGGATCGATTTATGGATATTGCCCATAATTAATTTCTCAAAACTCTAGCATGCTCCTATGAATTTAATACGAAGAATTGTGGATCGATAGATTTATCGAAACTCCGTAGTGTCTGTACCGATCTTTTGCGTTTGAATTCCAAACTTCAGTTCAACCACGCAATTCGAATTGTCTGCGAAAACAGAAATTAGCAATCTAATTTTAAAACAAATTCGAAATAAAGAAATAGAGAAAGAAGAAGTTCTGTTCTCCAGATCAGGTCTACAGATCTGTGTCCCGGTGCTGTTCAGATCTACTGCTGCCCACTAGAAAGACGAACGCCATGTCTGAAAGGTAGTAAGCCTTTCTTGGCGAGTTGCATGCTGAACCGGGCTATCACAGTATCCACATAGGATGCTTGGGATAAGCTCAGCATTCTTCTCTTACGATCTCGTAAGACCTTAATCCCAAGAATGTAGCCAGCTTCTCCCAGATCCTTCATTTGGAACTGTTTGGATAACCAAACCTTGATTTCGGACATCACTCCCTCGTTGTTTCCAAATAGGAGTATGTCATCAACGTATAGTGCAAGGAAGACCACGCTCCCACTGACACAAAGTCGGTAAACACAACTTTCGTTTTCCAACTGTGCAAATCCATAGGATTTAATCACATCATTGAAACGTAAGTTCCTCGACCTTGAAGCTTGTTTAAGTCCATACAAGGACTTCCTAAGCTTCCAGACAAGATGTTCTTCGCCCTTGCTTATGTAACCCTCGGGTTGCTGCATATATATGTCCCTACCTTCTTCAAGGTATCCGTTTAGAAAAGTGGTTTTGACATCCATCTGCCAGATCTTCAGGTCCATATGCGCAGCTATGGCAAGGATTATCGGGATGGATTTGAGCATGGATAAGGGTGAAAAGGATTCGTCATAGTCAATGCCCTCTTTCTGACTATAACCCTTTGCCACCAGCCTGGCCTTGAAAGCCGTGATCTTTCCATCCGCCCCTTTCTTTCTTTTGTATACCCATTTGCACCCTATGGCCCTAAAGCCGTCCAGCAAATCAGTTTTCTGGTATACATCCATAGCAGTTATGGATTCAATTTCAGAATCCATGGCGACATGCCATTTGGCAACATCCTTGTCCTGCACTGCCTCTTCGTAAGTCAATGGGTCAGAGTCCTCATGTCCGTCTTCCGGGCTCAAGTCCGAAGACTCACCCACGAACATGTACCTTTCCGGTTGGAAAATAACTCTCCCACTACGATGAGGCATCGGTGCCATGACAGTAGTAGGTGCAGTGACTTGTGGTCCTGCACCTTGCACTGAAGAACGTGTCTGTGGTGCTGTGCCTCTCATAGGTGCACCCACATCTACACGTTCCCCTTCCCTTGGAATTGCACTCTCGTTCTCAATTTCTTGAAGAACGATATCACTCCTTGACCTGTGATTATTCACATACTCGTCCTCCAAGAATCTGGCATTAGTGCTAACAACGACTCTTTGACTCTCAGGACAGTAAAAGTAACCACCATTCGTTTGCCTGGGATACCCTATGAACAACATTACTTTTGACCTACTTTCTAACTTATCAGGTTCCTTTGACAGTCGTGTGCCGGACAACCCCATACTATAAACTTGCACAAACTAGGTTTGCGACCAAGGAAGAGCTCAGAAGGCGTCTTAGGAACTGATTTAGAAGGCACCACATTAAGTACGTATGCTGCTGTCTCCAATGCGTAGCCCCAAAACAAAATTGGTAAGTTTGCATAACTCATCATTGACCTTACCATCTCTAGAAGAGTCCTATTTCTTCTCTCAGCTACACCGTTTTGCTGGGGAGTACCCGGTGCAGTCCACTGGGATGTAATCCCATTTTCTGACAAATATTGCAGGAACTCGTTACCGAGGTATTCGCCACCGCGCTAAGATCGCAGCGACTTGATAGTTTTCCCGACCTTCTTTTCTACCTCAGCCTTAAACTCTTTGAATTTCTCAAAGCATTCAAACTTGTAGCAAAGCAGGTAAATGTATTCGTACCTTGAATAATCGTCAATAAAAGTGACGAAGTACTCGTACCCTCCACGAGCCTGTGTGGACATCGGTCCACATAAGTCTGAATGGATCAATTCCAACACTTCCTCTGCTCGAGACTGACTAGCCTTGAAAGGCCTACTTGACATCTGCTCGAGACTGACTAGCCTTGAAAGGCCTACTTGACAGGATTCGCAGACTTGATAAGGTACAGCCCGGACTAAGTCCAATGTACTGTCATCTGCAAGTCTCTGAATCCGCTTCAAGCTGATGTAACCCAGTCTCAAGTGCCAGAGATATGTAAGATCCTCATTAGAAGAAGTAAGTTTTCTCTTCCTAGGATTATCAATTACGGATGAATTACATGCAATGTAAAGGACATATTTGATCGAAGTACTATAAAGACTATGAATCAACATTACATAATGAATGACATTGTTATCGTCAATGATTGAAATCATAAATATCAAACATCCATAGAAAGTTGATAAAATTTGTCCTGCCGATAAACCACGGCCCACAAATAAACTCTCAAATGTACTTTATTCATCAAAACATAAAGAAAAGAAAACTCCATGAAGCTCCGTCATAAAATGTTGCCTTCATCCAGTTTGGTATCTTCTTGCCATCACTCACCAGCCTTGTCAGCACGGTCCCCTGCAAAGTACAACAACATGATCAACAAGTCAGTGCTTACAGCTCTAGAAGAGCAACAACTAACTCTAATCATGCTTGCAGTTATACATGCAAAATGGCATACCTTGTCTAGCTTTGTTGGCTTGACAATGTTTCCTCCAATGTCCTTTCTTACCACACCTGAAGCACCCGTCCCTTTCAGTCGCCACCTTTGGCTTTTTCCCCGCCCCACCATCCTTCATTGGTGTCTTCTTGGCCCACTTCTTAATCCCTTTCTTCCGCTTCATACTTTTCGGTACAGCAGAGGGATTACCAGAAGTGGCCAAGGCAACCTTCTGAGGGTTCTGATAGCGTATTTTTCAACACGCTATTCTGCAAGTGTACAGACCACTGCAGAGGGCAAGTAATAATTTATCGAACTCAAGGACTGCAGGCTCGAAACACAACCAAACACTAAAACATAGACACCGTACTACTATCTAGGCAAATCA